>JAUAME010000002.1:13517500-13807500 GCA_030820535.1 Quercus parvula | reverse complement strand
TACCTCTGTTTTCAGGTTTTATTTATATATATATATATAGTTCTGTGTTTTATTTTGGGAGATGGGTTATGAACAATTATTTGATTTGAGTTTGGTATTAAGAATGATGGATCAAAACTATGAGCTAAAAAATGGGCTCTCGTTAATCTTACGTGTTATGGTATGGACATTTTGTATTTGTCAAGTCTTGTAAAAACAGGTAAATAAGATAGAACATTTTGTCTGTGTGATAGTGTTGCTCTGAATGACAAATTGACAATTAAGCTGTGTGTGTTCTGGGATCATTTGTTTTGAATTGTGAATTTAGAATCATAAGAATATGATGACTTTTGGCTGCGTACTTTTAGTTTTACTGTGTCTATTTGCCAACTAAGTTGAGGAATTAAGAAGGGAAAGGGATTGCAGTATTATCAAAGCAAACAATAACAATAAATAAATTAACTTTTATTGGACATTAATTTAATTGCATAAGATTTTCGTGAACTGGGTCTGCAGAAGCCTTTGTTCATTTTTTCCTCCACTTGTATTTGAAGATCAAATAGTTCAATTTAAGTTAGAGAGTCCAAAAGGAGTTGAATGCCACACTTGGATCACTAGTGTAGGATATTTGTAACCATTTTTCTCATGCCAGAATTCTGTACTTTTTGGAGACTTTGATATGGTCCTTGTACTCATTTTGGTGTTTGCTTTTGTCTATTCTTTTTTTAAAGGTGATATTATCATGGTTCAATCATGCTGATGGTGTATGCTCTGGGAGCTATAACGAAGTGCCAGATATATCTAGACTCCAATACATTGCCTGTAGCATCTTCATGCAAGATTACACATGTGAATTCCTTAATTAATACTTCACTCTGTCCCAGCCTCTTAAGGAACCCTTGTAGTAATATACATATGCTGCATAATTCCTCACTTTCTTGGAAAGGCCGTAATCAACTTACAAGTCATCATGTATTGCATCACGTTGCTTCAAAGAGATGGCTGGTAAGCGGTGTTGCAACTGCTCGCTGAACTGATAAATTTTTACTCAATTTTTGGGGTTCTGATTCAGTGCTTAATATATTTACTGTCTTATGCATGATAGTGCCGGTTGGATGATTCCATTCCTGCAGATGATGAATACCGTTCATCACGCAACATAGCAATCAGTTTGTTTAAGCGATTCAAGAATGCTGTTGAGCGGGGAGGAGGTGACAACCTAAAAGTATATTTATTTTGTTGCTTGGACTGTTATTTATTAGGTCAGTTTATAATATAGTTCAAATAATACGTTTAGTTACTTGTGCAGGAGTTCATAAGTGCTGGGGTGAATGCTTATGCACTGGGCTGTACCAATGAAGGATTAAGGAAAGAACTTAATGATCTGAGGGAATCTGGTGTTGAAATTGAAGCAATGCAAAGTTATAGTGGAACCACCAGTTTGAAATCCAAGATTATCTCGGAGGAGGTAAGTCACTTCTTCCTTATTGAACTTGAACTATTTGTCAAGGCACAAGTCTTGAGCTTAATTACTTTCACAGGATATGTTATTGCCCAAAAAATTATTGTTGTGAAGTTTTTGACAACTTTATTCACTATTGTTTAAAGCAAAGAGTTTCATCTTTATAGACTGTGGGTTATAGAAGCATGTCATTGGTAAATTTAATGATGAGATAGTATTCTAGATGCAAAATACACCCTTTGTGGGGGGAAAAGGCAACATTTGTTATGATTTTAGGTGGTCACTAAATCCGATGAATGGTTTTGGAATTGGAATCTCATTTTTATATTTCACAATGCAGGTTGATGAGTGCATTTTCTGGTTGAGCATTATATTCATCACCATCATGTGTACACCACAGCCTACTATTGTTAGATGGTCGTCTACACCTCCTGTGTCAGATGAAGTGAGGCTTCAGTGGAAAGGCTTTTGTGCTATAATAGCAAATGCATACTTTATGAGGGGAATGGCATGGTGTGTTACTTTTTGGCATATTTCATTTCCTCTTTTAGTTGCACAAATATTATCAAGCATTCTTGTATTGTTGTATTTAGGCAGGGAGCTTCCTAAAATGGATGAAGCACTGGCATCTGTCAATGAAATTTTATAGTACTATTTTTCTCAGATATGATAAAGCTACTTACCAGCCAATGATTTTACATTGTTATTACTCTTGCACTTAAACCAGCATCTTTAATATTTTGTGCGTGCGTGCGTGCATGTAAATTGTAACTTTGCTCATAACCTAACTGCCTGAGCTATTCATTAATATACCATCATTACTTCATTCTGTGACAATACTTAATTAATTCCTCTTGGCATTTTTAATCTGCTTTCAAAAAATATTGGCTGATGTATAATGTTAAAACCCTTGGTGGAGGCACACCATTTAGTTAATTCTTTCATATGTTCAATGAAGGCTTCCAGTAAAGACTCTTCAACTAGAGCAAATGGCAGTGGTGGGAAGAGCTGAGGAGCCATCTGTTGTTGCTAGCCGAATGCGATTAGTGTTTAGCACACTTGAGGTTAGCTATCTATATCTGATTTTTCTAATAACTGGAAAAGATCAATGATGACATAAGGTCTACTTTCTTTGATGAGTTAGCTTAAGAAAAACATTGTGGCATTAAGCTCTGTACTGATCTATCCTCTGTCAAGTAATTTGTTTACATTAAAAGTTACTTTGTGGATGTGATAATTAGGTTCTCTACTCAAATGTGATAATAAATCAACTGCACAAGTGAAAGAACATTTCTCTTTGGTGTTTTTTAATGGATATATTGAATGTTCTTTTGATAAATTGATCGGTTTGTGCAGGTGGTGAGTCCACAATGGCCTAAAGTGTAGTGCTCCAGTACTGAGAAAACTTCATTTTCCTAAAATCTGATGTTGGGCTTCCAGTTCCATTTGAAGTTGTAAATTAGTCTATAAGAATCATGTGGAAATTTTATTTTAGAATTAGTAGTAGTTTTAGTTGCTGCTGTTGTTGTTTTTATTTTTATTATTATTATTTAAAAAAAATATTCATTGAATTGTAGACTTGGTACATACTGCAATACTTTGGAATATATTGCTTGATTTTCTTATGATTTATAAATGCAAAGCTCCCTCTCTCTCTCAGCCTAAGATTTTGGTTCAATTAATTGGGTCTGTCTGTGGGGGGTCTAATCAGCATTTCTTTGAGGGTGAACCTCCTGTGATTTTTGTAAGATTGTTCTTGAACATATCCAACCTCCCACTTGCTCCATAGCTGAAACCACTTAGCTTATACGAATTCCATCCTATCTAGAATATCTTTTGGGTCTTAGAAATTAATTTATAAAAAAAAATGAACAAGTTTAAGAAAATTAAGTAGTGTATATTTAAGGGTTTATATATTTATTATTTCACTAATGAAGTGTACACATTTTTATGATTACTTGGTTATTCCCAACATGTACACTGCCTTATCTCACAGATATCTGTAAATATTTAAGAACGGTCCCAAAGACAACTTCGGTAGATGAGAGTTTGAGTCAAGCCTAAGATATTAGGTTGAGAAATTATGAGTTTATGAAATCATTAGACCAAGCTTGTTATCATGAACTCTTATTTACAAAAAAGGTTTGCAAATCCAATTTTTAATCCTAATTTCAAAATTCAATATCATATAGTAGTGTACAAAAAACTACTCCCATTAAACGATTGCACTTAAACAGACCAAAACTAACTGTCACATACTATGATTGGATTGTCAACCATAGCAGAAATAAAAAAACCGACACTTACAATGGTGCAATTACGTTTTTAAAAAAAACTGCACCACAACTTTTAATCATACCTGATATTATATATATTACAAACAATCACACTGTTTTATTAATGAAATTAATTTAAAATTTTGACACAAATGGTGTAATTTAGAAACATATATAAATACAAAATATACTTCATCACAAGTCTCCACCTCTAATCCCCTACCTAGGAGGTGAAATTTGAGACCAACATGGTCATAGGTGCGTTGTTTAGCCTAAGAGACTATGATTGAATTAGGAACAAAACGAATTTTGTGGGTAATTAAATCATAGTCTCTAATTGGAAACCAAGATATGAAAATACTAGCATTTTCTTTTGGGCTATAAAAGAGTCATTGAATAAATAAAAGAAGAGTAGGCAATAAAATTTAAAAAAAAAAAAGAAAAAAAAAAAAGGCCCCTAAAAGAGATCTGTGTGTAGCAACTAAAACTGAAAAAAAAGGCCTGAGCCCAAACAAAACGCTGTTGGGTTTGAACATTCAACCCCAATCCAATGCAACTGTGAACTATAATACTGTTCAGTCTTCTCTCTCCCTAATTCCACAAACGACAGACATCCTCAATATTTTGCTCTCTCATTCTTAACTCTCATCAGCACTTGCACCCCGACCACCTCAGTTCCTCTCCTCGCCAAGGTTCTTCTCTCTCTCTCTGTTAAATTTTGTTTACTTAGTAGAACTGTAAATGCAAAATAGTTTTTATTTTATTTTATTTTATTTTTATGAATAGCAACCCCATTGTCTATAAGCAGTGGATAGAGAAGCCAAGCTTCATGCTTTAAAAAAAAAATTTGCTACATTTCAAAACTTGCTCATCGTTTTCTTCTTTCCCTCTTTTGTGATTTGATTTAATTGATTGTGGTCCATTCCATTTTTATTTTTAAATATTTATGTGAAGACTTGTATAGAAAAACAAGGCGTATAATAAATTGTCCCATTTTTTCAAATTTACGAAATTTTCATTTATTGCATTGCTGCTCTAACTTTCTCACTTGGGTCTTTCTTCTTTTTCCTTTTTATCTACATATTTGTTTACACCTTCATTATTGTTGATGCCTATGTGCAAGATGTTACAATACCACCATGAGAATGAATATATATATATATATATATGCCCTTTTTCCCAATGACCAAATCTAGGATTTTTATGAGCAATTTATTCTCTGTTTGTTTTTTTTTTTTTTTTTTAATGGAATATGTGATCTTTTGGTTAAGAATGAGTTTAAGTGCGGGATGATTTGTATGTGTGTTTTATTAGTTAGTACTTGATACATCAATTTCCTAGGTAACAAACCTTATTCTTTGAAATTTGGCAATTTGCTCATTTTCTTGTGACTTTATTGTGAATTATTTATTTTTTTGAGATGATCCTATTGAAGTGGCTGATGATGATGGTGGTGGATTTTATTTATCTTTGTAATTTTAAAATAAATAATTAAATTATTTATGGCGTCATTGGTCCAACTCTGGTCAGACTTGAGAACTGGGAACCGCTCCCCTTTCTGTTCTTTAACCAGTCTGGTTTTTAGAAACATGGTTATTCCATCTCTCACATTCTCATTCTTTTCTTCTCACCATTTTTGCTCTCTTTCCAGATTGACTATAAGAATGACCCCTTTATTCGTTTCTCTCTTTGTGTGTATAGATATATTTCTTTGGGAAATGAAAATTGTTCGCTTTGCCTTTCGTTCCTGTCACGATGGCTTATTGCGCAGATTTCAGCGACCACCTATAGTTCAAACTCTCTCTACAAATGCAACTTCAGGTATTTTCTTTGTACCTTTCATTTGTATTTGAATATTGCTTGCTGTTTGAGACTAAGCACTTGTGGTTAAATGTGTATATATTAAGGAGAGATTTTGTGGAGTTTTTCATGATGGGCTATCTTGTTCTAATCTAGGCCATGGTTTTGGTTTTGTTTTTTCAAAGTTTTTTTCTTGGGTACAACTTTTTAAGCTTAATTTTTTTTTTTTTCGTGCATCTGTCTTTAAACAGGTAGTGGTGTTGGGGATAAACAAACTAACTCATTTGAGTCAGCTGACGATTTTGAGCGTCGGATATTTAGTGGCTTCTCTGGGGGTAATTCGAAGTCTGATGTCTTTTTTGAAAAGCTTGATAGATTTAGGAAGGCTCACGACAGGTCGGGTTCTAGAATGGGTGAAGGAAGTAATTCCCAGGTTTTGGATGGCCTAGATGAAAGTTTTAATACATTATCGGATGGAATGGATGGGAAGTTGAAGAAAGCAGCCACATATTTTGAATTTAATGAGGAAGAAATAGAGAAAGATGATTATTCGTTTAGACCAGATATGAATTTTAGGCTTGGAATGACTTATGAGACAAAGGTATGTGGTATATCCGCTAAGGCCTTTGTCTTCAGCTATTACAGTTTTTTAATAATCATGGTTTTAGGTTAGTTTGAAATATTAAAGCTTACCTTTGAGCTACCCGGTTTGTTCAAGGTGTCTAATGTATTCTCTCAAGGAAATAACTTCAATCAGGGAAGTCATAGAATGTGAGATTTATATGTGACACATATTTTTGGTTCACTTTTTTTCTATTTTACTTTTGCCTAAAAATCTCATGAACCAACCTGCTGTGCATTTGTACATATGAACATGCATTTGTGTGTGTGGAATGTGGACAATTTCTTTTTCCTCAAATTGATTGAAATGAATGAATGCATCAATTCTTGAGGGATGAGATGCTTTTTATAAAAAATCTCATGTTTATTTTCTTTGTAAAGTTAACAGTTCTTAACTTTTTGATTGGGAAGGAAAACAATGAAGTCCACTGGTTATTTATTTAAATTGTTTATCTGAAATTGTAATTCTTCCTTTGAAAATATATACAATTGGTTCAATGATGTCATTAGTTATGGGTGTCAATAGACTGTTATTCACATTTTGTTATATTCTACTAAATATGACACTTGTATTCATTTTATATGTTTTTGTTTCAGTTTGTTGTATAATTTTTATTATTACTGCTATGACAATGTTCTCCTTTTGCCATCATTCATCCTGAATTGTCTTGTTTAAACAGTCGCTGGCTTTATGCAGGATCTTGATCTTAGGAAGCCAGGAGTACGGAAACCCTTCAAAAGGACTGAATTTGAAGTTACTACGGAGGAGGTTTTGAGAAAGGCTGACTTTAGGGTGAGTTTGGTTTAGTATATTCTCATATGATGACTGTAAAATTACATTATGAAAGGATTTACATTCTTTTAAATGCAATCGAGGAAGCATGATTGCTATCGCTGTACAGTGGTAGGTCGAATCACACATCCCATGCTTATCTCTAATATTGATCAAGATCTAAACTAGTGTGATAAAATTCTAATGATTGAGATTTTCAACTATTGATCATGTAAGAGCTGGCCTATCAGTAGCTGTGACCACTGGATTGGGGGAATAGTGCATTTCACTGTTGTAAATTTTTAAAGCTGAGCCTTTTTCCTATTTCTTTCTTATTCCAATTGTAATTAATTGCCAATGGTCTTTGGGTCTAATTCTTTCTCTTCCTCATATGCAAAGGTGAAAGAGTGAGGTCATGGGTTCAAGTCCATATGGTTGTGAGTTGTTTACCTTAAAAAAATTGTTATTAATTCAGTTTACTCTTTTCTTAGGAAAATAGTATCAAGGTTATGTTGATTCTGATTTTATGATTTTTCTTGTCTGCTACCAAAATCTGTCACATGTAGTTTTTGGCCTTTTCTTGTTTTGTCTGATGGCTGTTGAGATCTTCCTTTACTGACCTCTGAAATGAGCCTATATTTATAATATCTAATAGTTGGCAACCCATTACACAGATAAGTTTTAACATAATATTTTTTTTTTCTCTCTATTATTTATTTATTTATTTATGGTCTAAATATGAAATTTGATCATTATGGTAGATATTAATATACATTTATTATGATTGTGTATGGAATTATATATTCCACTATTTAAAAAAAATATAATGTACTAAGATTCAAATGGAGGGTTTAAATATAGTTTAGAATTTAAATTCAATAAAAAAATATACATCAGAATAATGGCATGTAAAATTGTGTTAAGATTCTAACAGAGAGTTTTAATATTGAATTGAATTGAATTTTAATTTTAAAAAATTAGATTAACGTCGTATAAAATTGTAAGGCTTCATAAGTTTATATATATATATATATATATATATTGACTACTGCAGTAATTTTAAGTTCAAATTAGGCTATGTCTGCCTTCTTGATCTTCATTACTTGTTCTATGCAGAATGTCAGATTCCTTGCAAACTTCATAACAGAGGCTGGAATCATTATCAAGAGGAGCAAGGTAAAAAGGAAAGAAAATACGAAGGAATGATATGTGTGTCTTTGCCAAATTCATAAAGCTTCTAGGGATTGAATTTGATTGAACTTCTGTTGACAATGGCATGTGAATCTTCCTGTTATTTCATTGTGCAGACTCGCATTAGTGCCAAGGCCCAGAGGAAGGTTGCTAGGGAGATCAAAACAGCCCGAGCTTTTGGTTTAATGCCTTTCACAACAATGGGGACAAAATCATTCGTTTTTGGAAAAACAATGGAAGCTCGTGATGAGGATTTTGAATATGAAACTTATGATAGTCGTATCAGTGCTGATGTGGATGCTAAAGAGGCCCTCTGAGAGCCTAGGTTATGAGGTGACTGTTAACTCTCTACGCTCTTTTTGCCAATGACACAATTGAACACCTTTTTTTTGGGGAAAAAAATAGAAGAAGGTAATGGAAAATATATCTTGACAGTTAGTTGCGTTGAACTTCTAGTGTATCCTGGAACTCAATGATCTAGTTGGTGTTTTGTGTATCAATAATTTTGTTGGTATAGACAAACTACAATAATAACATAATCATTATCCTGGTTAATTCATGCCTGTAAGGATTCATCATTTTTAGAAAACGAACCTCATTGATGCCTATAACTCAGATGTCCAATCTGACATGCCATATATTCACTGCAGTAGCAATTATTATCATTCGCTCAACTGGTTGAAGAGATTTGTCTTTTTGACATATTGTCATTGTAGCAATAGCTCATCTATTAATTATTTATGTTCTCTTTAAATACTATAAGACCTGATAGAATCAATGGGTGCTATCAGAGTTACCATGATTCATTGTTATCCTAGCGAACTGTGATCTGGTTTGCTTGATCCAAAACGTGGTACATTTTCATTCCAATATGCTAATTTTGTGTTTGTTTGTTTTTTTTTCCTCGGTGGTCACTTTTTTATTTTATTTAAAAGTAAGTTTTGACCCCAATGGGGAAGGGGACACTTGAACCAACGATCTCCATTCATGAGCTGTGTCCTCAGCCAATTGTCCTACTCCTTGGGCTCCTTATTTTGGAAAACCAAACTACAATCTCCTAGTTAAAGTGTTGATTGGTGACTATGTAAAGGTTTCTCTTTGTCATTATCCCTTAAGCATTGTGAATGCTATTAGGGGAATATTTAATTCTTTTGCCAACTTTTGCTCCTCTTTGTCAATATCCCTTCGGGTATTTGAATGCCATTAATATGAATTGTTTGTTTTAAGTATTTTGTTTGTGTACTGAGTTCTCTGGTTGAATAATTTTCAAAGTAAATGCTGTTAATTGGTTGGCTTTCTAACCATAACAATAGTTAAAGATCTGATCTATAAGAAAATACATGCTGCTCACTTTATGCTTTAGTATTGTTGCAAAGTATTTCTGGGTTATTTTGTCAATGCTGAGTTGTTCTTTTGATTTTGCACTTGTTTAAATCCTAAGTAGTTGGGCCCAGTGGATCAAAATGACTTTAGAGAGGCATGTGATGTTGCCTCAAAGAAATTTGGGTATTTTTCTCACAAAAAATGATTTCATGTAAAATTGGAGTTGATTATTTCAATGAGACAGTGAGAATGGTGAAAACTATTGCTTGTAATTGGATGAACACTTGTAGTATTCCCTTATTCTCTCTCTCTCTCTCTCTCTATATATATATATATATATATATATTTGGTCTCTTTCCTGTACTTTAAATATGGGCAATTTATAAGTGCATTATTAACAATGAGTCAATGAGCTTAACTGAGTTCTAATTATTATTATTATTTTTTTGCTGGAAAGTCATTTTCCTATTTTGGCTACCTACCTTTTTGAACATACCCTCCAACAAACTCTATTGTCCTCTATTCTATTGAAATATTCTTATTTTTATTCGTTCTTTATTGTTTACCAAACAGCCCTATTGCAATCTGCACAAATCCTCAAACTCACCCAAAATCAGCAAACAAACCCAACAAATAACCCCAAATCACATGCAAAATTAGCAAACAAAAAGAAACTTAAAAGACCCAGCAGCAAGCAGCAACTCAATCTGTTGGTACCGATGGAGTGCCGCTTTGGTCCAATGGCAGCGAGTCTTAAATGGAGGCGGTGGCAATCTTGGATGAGAGAATTCCAAATAGGTACGAGAGGGAGAGACATTGGGTAAATAAAATATGAGACTACCGCTATCAACACTTTATTGCACATTAATCACAAATTGCCACCTTAATAGATGTGGAATTTCTTGTGTTTCTAGCATTGCTCATTTTAAAAATTCTTGAATAGCATTGTTTGAGTCAAACTATTATAATGCTATATAAAGTTGCACCAATAATCAATAAAGAATCGTGTTGGAGTTTATTATAAAAATGTGGCTAGCCAAAAAAAAAAATCGAGTTTTTTATTCAAATTTGGCTAAAGATTTTTATTTTTTATTTTTTATTTTTTATTTTTGTATGTAGACTTCATATATATAGAATCTCAAATTTTGTACCAAACTTGTTGAGGAACTATATAGAAAGAAGGTGCTATTCGCCTAATACTGAGAAAGTCAAAGATTGCCTAGTCAAGGAATGTCATGAGCAGATGCCAAGAAATATTGTCAATTTTCTTGTGCCATTCAATCCTATACCTAATGATGTCTGTACTTTAAATATTACTGTATATGCTTTCTTAAAAAAAATAAAAAATAAAAATAAAAATTATTGCTGTATATGTGTATGGTTTTTTCTAACACACTAGTTAAAGTTTTTTCACTACCGTGCACTATTGGTATGATAGTTACTCAACAAATATGAGTGCTTGGAAGATATAGAGAGCAATAATTTGATTAAAGTAGAATTCTATCTCAAATAATAATAATAATAATAAAAGTTAAAATCTTTTCAATTATGTTTAAAAAATTTCTGCTAAGGTTGAAGATCAGTGTTACCCACGTGTTAAAAACTAATTATCATTTATCGATCTGTAACTAATGAGTCAATGCCAGATCCCATCTAATAAAGTTAACGCGTAGCTTCTAAAAAAAATATTAATAACGTTAAGGTATAATGTATTACTATTATGTTAGAAATATCATGAAAATACCTAATCAAAGTCAACATAGAATGATTAGATTTAGACATTTCCCCGTGATTGCACAGGTATCACAAAAATTGTTGATCTAAAAGAAAATGGTATACGTGTTTCAGAAACTCTATTTAAGTATAGTTTAAATATTAGATATCCAAACCTTTAAAGTTTGTATATCTCTAAGACAAAAATTCAATAATATTCATGCAATATAGAAATTATGTCTTAAAAAAACTATTTCAGTTATACATATTAGTTTAGATATTTCTATCACAAAAATTCAATAGAATTCATGTTATACAAAAATTGGGTCTTAGTAACACTATTTTAGTTATACTTGGATATCAAACATTTAAACATATACCTTTAAGGCAAAATTTCAAATAGTATTCATTTTATATTGAAATTGTGTCTTTGAAATAATATTTTAGTTCAGATATGAGCTTGGATATCAAACATCCACATTTGAAGGAAAAATTCAATCTTATTCATGTTATTTAGAAATTATGTCTTAAATATACAATTTCAGTTCTACATATTTGTTTAGATATCTCTAAGGAAAAAAATTTAATAGAATTCATATTATACAATTTGTGTCTTAGAAACACTATTTTAGTTCTATATATCAGTTTTGGTATCAAACATCCAAGTTTTTAAGGTTTGGATATCTTGGAGGCAAAGAATCAAATATTATTTGGAAAGCACAGACGCGGCTGGGAAGGTGCCGCATCCGAGTCCAACGCGGTTGCCCGCACGTTGGTGCCGCGTCTGAGCATTTTTTTTTTTTTTCTGGATTCGCGCTGAACCGGGCTAATTCGGCCATATCAGCTGGTGACTGAAACGACTGAAATGGCTAAAATCGGCCTTGAATCTGGCCGAAACAGCCGAAATTCTCACCTCAAAGGATAGAACAGACTGATTTTGCCTTCTTCTTTCTTTGTTTTGTGAATCAAGGATAGTAATGTGTTTTTTAATAATATTTTAATAATAAAAACATATAGAAAATATAAATAAAAATATTTTTAATAATTTTTTAATCATCGAGTCCCACTGCATCCACACCTAACTTTTTCAAAAATTGCCGAGTCCCATATCTGCACCAGCACCCACACCCGAGTCCCGAAACGCACCTGTGCTTCATAGAATATTATTCATGCTATACGATAATTGTGTCTTAACAACATCATTTTAGTTCTACATATTAGTTTGGATATAAGACATTCAAACCTTTAAGATTTGGAAATTGCTAAGACAAAAATTTAGATGGTATTCATTTTATACCAAAATCATGTCTTAACTATTTTAGTACACATAGGAGTCTGGATATCAAGCATCCACCTTCAAGGCAAAAATTCAATCTTATTCATGTTATTTAGAAATCATGTTTTAAAAATTTTCAATTTTACATATTGATTTGGATATTTGCAAAAATTCAATAGAATTCATGTTATATAGTGAATAGTGAATACTCTGTTGCTATGTTTAAATTTAAAAAATAAAAAAATAAAAAAATAAAAAGAAAAAGAAAAAGAGGTTGAAGATTGGAAACCAAATGTACCCTTTCCAAACAGCTTGTCCTAATAGTTCAAACTTCAAAGGAGTCCAGCTTTGAGCTTTTGCTGCAATGGTATAACCTTAAAAATTTCAAGTTTTTCAACCCAATTACTTATCCAATTCGAACTAGATTGGTTTCCACTTTCCAGTAACAAGAAGGAGGACCCTTTTACCATATTTTTCATGCTGCGATTTCATAACCCACTCTGGGACTGCATTGACAATTACCATTGAATATTTGGTGGCTAACACTACAGGGTTACGCAGTTTAAGCTCCTAGATACATAAAAAAATAAATTTTAAAACCACCACTTGTTACGTTAAGCCCCTAAAAATAATACTATTATCACCGAATACACGGAACCACTGTGCTTATTTTCAGTCCTTGTTCGTTATTTTATTCGGTCTCTCTGTGTCAATTCATTCCCATTCTTTCTTCTTCTTCAACTCTGTCTCTGTCTCTCTCTTCCTCTTCAATCAATGAAGAAGAAAAAACCACCAGTGTCACAATCTTTCCAATGAAAATCTCATCACCCTTTTCCCTCACTATCACCATCAATCTTATAGTTATCACCTTGATATCTTTTTCGCTGCAAACTGTTGTTTATTGTCTCGGCTCAGCCTCCACCATCACCATTACCTATGGCACTGACACTGTCTGTGGTATCATTGCTGGTGAGCCTACTCAGAGAATCCAATGCTACCAAAATGGTCAGATCATTTCGGCCCAACCCAATATCTCCTTTGAAGCCATCTCAGGTGGCTGCAGCTTCTTCTGCGGCCTCAGGTCTGATGGCTTCAGCATCCTATGCTGGGACACTACTACCTCATCAAACTCAACCTTTAAACCAAAACGTATATATTACAATGAAACGATTAAAATGACTGACCTAGCTGTTGGTGATGCTCAAGTTTGTGCCAGAGAGGTCAACTCTGGTATAGCCAAGTGCTGGAGAGGAAGTAATAAAGCTGGGTCTAAATCTACATTACCTGGAGACGCATTGAGGTTTCGTGCAATCACATCTGGGAGTGGTTTTTCATGTGGGATTTTGAAGAACAATAGAACAGTTTTATGTTGGGGTAATGGTAGTATTGGAGCTGAGATTCAGAGACAGTTTGGGAATTTGTCAATGTCAACCTTAGTTGCTGGAGAGTCTCATGCCTGTGGTTTGACATTGACTGGGATTTTGGTTTGCAAAGGGAACAATGGTTCTGGCCAACTGGATGTTCCTTTTAGTTCTGCTTATGAGTTTTCTGGTTTGGCATTGGGAGCAAATTTTACTTGTGCTATTAAGGCAAGAAATGGATTGGTGGCATGTTGGGGAGGAAAAAACAGATTTGAATTTGGTAGCAGTGTTATTGACAACATTTCCTTTGAGTCTATTGTTGCAGGTTTGGATTTTGCTTGTGGGTTAACCTCGAAAAATTTATATATGATTTGTTGGGGACCTGGTTGGTCTAATATGCCAAGTGAGCTTCCATTAGGAATGATTATTCCAGGTCCATGTGTTCAAGCTTCATGTAATACATGCGGTACATATCCAAATTCTGAGGCTCTCTGTGATGGGTCTGGAAATATATGCAAGTCTTGCCAGATTCAGTTTCCAGTTGCAGTGTCATTGCCACCTACAACATCACCATCACAGTCAGTTCCTCCTTCAACCAAAGCCCCCAACAAGGTTTCATTAGCGTTTGTGATTGTTGGATCGGTGGGGGCTTTTGTGGGCATTTGCTCAATTGTCTTTTGCATATGGACTGGAGTATGTGGTTTCTTGCGGAAGAATACTCATACTACTGTTCAACCCACAACTACTGACGGCAATGTGCATACTGCTGCTGTGCCTCACATTGGTTCTAATGTCCCAACTTCAATATCATATTCCAGCAAGCATCAACGCCCCAGGATGATGGAGAGGCAGAGAAGTGGGTCATCAACATCATCCAGGCATGCGGACAAGACTAGGCTATTTTCTTTCTCAGAGCTTTACACTGCCACCAACAACTTCTCTTTGGAGAACAAGATTGGTGCTGGGAGCTTTGGTACTGTTTACAAAGGCAAGCTTGCAGATGGCCGTGAAGTGGCCATTAAGAGGGGAGAAACTTCTATCAAAATGAAGAAATTCCAGGAAAAAGAAATTGCTTTTGATGCTGAATTGGCATTGTTATCTCGGCTTCACCATAAGCACTTGGTGGGGTTAATTGGATTCTGTGAAGAAAAGGATGAGAGGCTTTTGGTTTATGAGTACATGAGCAATGGTTCACTCCACGATCACTTGCATAACAAGAACAACATTGATAGAAGTGGTAGCATTTGGAATTCTTGGAAAATGAGGATCAAAATCGCATTAGATGCTGCTAGGGGAATTGAGTATCTGCACAACTACGCGGTGCCACCCATTATTCATAGAGACATCAAGTCCTCAAATATACTTTTAGATGCAAATTGGACTGCAAGAGTGTCTGACTTCGGATTGTCACTAATGGGGCCAGAATCTGAACATGAATCCATGTCAATCAAGGCGGTTGGAACATTTGGCTACATAGATCCTGAGTACTATGTATTAAACGTTTTGACAACTAAGAGTGATGTCTATGGCTTAGGGGTGGTCTTATTAGAGCTTTTGACAGGGAAGAGAGCAGTGTTCAAGAATGAAGAGGATGGAACAGGACCTATGGGCTTGGTGGAGTATGCAGGGCCGCTAATATTGGCAGGGCAGCTAAAAAAGGTATTGGATAAAACAGTTGGGCCGCTGGAGATGAATGAGGCTGAGGCAGTTAGGCTGGTGGCTTACACTGCTATGCATTGTGTGCACTTGGAGGGAAAGGAGAGGCCTAACATGAGTGACATTGTTGCCAATTTGGAGAGAGCCCTGGCTCTTTGTGACGACAACCCCGGTAGCCTCTCTCCTGCTACATTGTCCATTCATTTAGAATGAAACCCCCCAAATGGCAATGGTTATTATTTTTTCATTTATTCTTATAAGGGTAATTGTTTTCGAAATGATATTCTATTGTGGTTTTAATCACATTTTCGATCTCCTATACTACTTTTCTGTAATATAGTGCAATAACAAAGCAAAGTACCTCTCTTTTCTTAGGTGTGTTTTTTTTAGGCTGAGGTTTGTAGGGAAAAGGAAGATGACGAAAAGGGAATTTTGGGTTTAATATGTTTTTCCCTTTGGACCGTTAATTTGATTGAGCATTGATGATGTTACAAAAGATGAACTTGATGAATTACCTCCAACTGACCCTGTGCTTGGGTTAGGCTCTTCTTCTCTTTCTGTTTGAAATTTCTGAATGTTGAATCATTTTTTCTGGTAGATCCACTCGTGAAAACTTTTTTCAGTCTCTTTTATGCATAGTATGCTGATATGGTAAACTTGTTATTTGTTTCCTGGTTCTGAAATATTATAGCCCAGTAACCAAATTTATGTTGTTTGATAGGAGGAGTTAGTGGCTTTAAGTTTGATTGACATAATGTGCCAATCTTTATTCATCTTGTAGTGCTTTGGTTTTAATGTAGTGTATAACTGAGCCTCTATCCAAGCTGTGTCATATAACAAGATTTCATTTGGAATAGATTTTCACAGCACTTGTTGGTGAACTTAATTGATTCCTATTCCCACATATATATCAGATTTTGTACTTCGATTGTGTGGTTAAGAGTAAGTTTTTTCATCAAGTGCGTGCCTCAATTAGTTTTAGAAAAATAAGCATGATTTGCTTGTGATCTAATTTAAGCCCTCTTTAGAAATAGAATTTTTTGCATCTCTCTCATTCTGTTGCTACCACTTTCTTTCTATTATTACTAATAGAGGAAGAACTTCATTGTTAAAAACTTGCAACTTCATCCCCATGTAGCATCTAGAATTGACCTCTAGGATTTTCTCAAATGATTTATGTTTTAACCATCACTCTGATTGCCACATGTTTCCTATTTCACTAATGCTTGTCTGATATGTGCATTTTGAAGGAATACTTAAGACCAATTAGGCACACAGAACACAATAGTACCAAAACTCTTGGTTAATTACAAACCTTAAGTATTCAAATTGTTCCCTTATTGGTTTTTTATGCTTCCCATCATTTTTTTTTTCCTCAAACTGTTGGCAGAGCATTGGAGCAATCCCAATCAAAACTTTTTAATTGCAGCAGTCATAACAAAACAAAAGAATAAGACAAAAGGACAAAGTTGCTGGTGAAAGGGTGAAAGGAAAGCTTCAAATATGGCCTAATGACACATAGGATGATTTCTTTGGGTTCTTGCAATGCATATGCCAGGTATGCAGTAGGGAGGCGATTGAAAAGTAGGCAGTTCTGGTATAAGCCATTTGGACATTTTAAGGAATAAGTATTATTTTGAGGGCATGCAACTGCACCCACAGCAGATTTTGGATATGCCTCAGGTGCCATTGCACGACTACAAGAAAGTTTCCCAGCTCCATCAAATTCACTGTAGCGGCTGAAGAGAAGAAAATAGCAGCAGTCCATGAAGGTCTATGGGTTGAACCTTTGGTCTCAGTATGTAAGCTTGTTGAGAAGGAAATAGTGATTTTTGTAG
Source organism: Quercus parvula (assembly GCA_030820535.1). Taxonomy (NCBI): domain Eukaryota; kingdom Viridiplantae; phylum Streptophyta; class Magnoliopsida; order Fagales; family Fagaceae; genus Quercus; species Quercus parvula. The sequence goes on along the minus strand of JAUAME010000002.1, from coordinate 13,790,232 downwards.
AAAGTAGCAGCAGGTGGCAAATAGCTGCAATACTACTATATACTCACTGTTAAACTTTTGATATTAATAAAAGTTTAACCGTTTTTTACTTCTACCTCTTAAAACAAAAATCATTAAGCAGATTTTTTTGGGTATAAAATTAGTTTGAACTTCACAAAGGTAAGCATAAAATGAGTGCCGGTATTGTTTTTTCTGTGTCCTCAAAGTAGATCTTCAACCACTATCTAGACACTAAAAACTCACAACTCAATTACATTAAAAAAAAAAAAAAAGTTTTGAAACCAATTTGCCAGCACTAAAATAATTTGAGCCTAACATTAGCCATAGATTTGTTTTAAATGAAATGAAAAGGGTCCTTATTTTTTTTCTTTAAAAGACAATTTTCCAGGATGGTATCTCCTCAATTAATCAATTCGAATCATATGAACTTCACAACTCATAACAAATAGCAATATTAATAAAGGATGTGCTTGAATAAACCAAAATAAAGCTCCAAAGAGCAAATTGACCCAAATGACCACAAAGGTATCTCCCCAATCAATCCACAGTGAACCAATTGAACCCCAAACCTCACAAGACGAAGCGAATCAATAAAAACTAAGATAAACCCCTCTTGTATCAATAAATCAAAAGGCAAATTAATTAACATTAAAGGTTGCACTAAGACTAGCAAAAACAAATGAAAACTATTAACATCACGTTGTCTCACTCAATGAAGAGGGGAATAAAATTGTATTCATTGTCTTAATGAGGAGGAAATAGTAAAATAGATGAAAACCTAACAATCATCAAATAATTATAGACAAATAAAAGGGCACTGGAAACACATCACAGACCTGGATCCATATTCCAAGGTGCAATCCTACCATAGAATTTTCAAATTATGAAATCTACAAAAGCACTGAAAAAAAAAAAAAATATATATATATATATATATATATAAGTAACCAGAGATTCTTTCATTCAACCACCCCAAGGCATTAGTCAAAACCATTTTTAAATTTGGTCCTAACCTAACTGGCTTAATACAGGCAGTGTTACCAACTCTAAATGAGAGATTGACTTGAACACAACAAAAATATAGTATTGAGATGAAAAAGGACCATATAAGCACAACAAACAATGTCAATGATGTTGTAGTACATCTAAAATTGGTTGAACTGATTACTCACATAAATATTGAATCCTAAAAAATAATTAATTTTTTATTATGTGGTCTGCTCAAAGTTAAACAATAATATTAAACATAATCAACGGATTCAAGCCTTCCCTTTCAACACAGACATGGAAGCTTTCAAGGGCAAGTACACTCGCACTGTCACACACACACTAGACACAGCAAGAATGAAAACTATATTTGAATACACAAACTCACTTGACAGAGCAAAAATGAAAATTAAATTTGCTCACTTTTGTTGTTACGCAATGAACTATAAGTAGTCCTATTTATCTGTTTCTCTTACAATACATTCAAAAAAAGGAAGAGGTCAAAATTGAGTTTTGGATGGCATATACAGAAATAATCATAAATTGAGAGGTGCAATGAGCGCAGTTGAGTCTTTTAGGGTCTTCCGCGCACGCCAATGGACAGCAGTTGCTGTTTCTGATGTTCCCATCTGTTAAAATGGTGAAAATAAAGAGAACTTATAAGTACATTCTACAAAAAATATAAGTTTTTTTTAAGTTCTACTTTAAACAAAAAAAAAGTTTCATTCAATAGGAACACAGTTGGGAAAAAAAATTAAACAAATAATATGCATCGACAAGAATTTGTCTTTTGTCTAGAGTACAAGCAGCACAAAGTACTGGTGAGGTGAGCTCTCATGGGCTGCACCTGCATGAATTTTCAATCAACAACAAACCTACCATGAAATCCCTTCTTTTTTTGGTCATGCTGGGCCATTGATTTTGGAAATGAAAATTGCAAAGATCCAGATATAGGATGGTCATGTTAAGCAAGGTGAGCCACAATTAATCCTCAGGGCTCATTGTATGGTAGGTCTTAGCTACTGGAAAAAATTAAATAGCATATCCCTACATTCAAAGAAAGTAGAGCAAAGTTTACCTTAGCCTCCATTGAATAGTAATCTTGCCACAAGCTCACATTTTGGCCGTAAGTAGCAAGTGCAGATTCATATAACTTGCGGGCATTTACTATGCCATCTTTATCACCAACAGATGAAAGATTTGATTCCAATTCAATGCAATTTTTGTATATAGCAAGACCAGGATGCGGCAAAGCAAGAAATCTGTAATTGAAACATGATAGAAGTTTAGAAACCTGTAGTTAAGGCAACTGCAAGAAGTAATATTATTAAATCCATGCACCAAAGAATGTGGAAATTTTGAAAAATTCATAAAATAAATGCTCAGTAGCTCAGAAACTAGCGACATACTGATTATACATCTCTCTTGCATGCTGAACTCCATCCTTTTGAAGAACAAAATTAACAATAGCAGAAGAGAGGGAAAAGCCATTTTCACTGCCACCATCTCTAGCTAATGAAGCAAGAGAAATCTCTACCAGCTTGTCAAAAAAACGCTTCTGATTTGCAAAGAACTTGAGGGCCTGCAATATGAGATAATGTCAAGAAAATCCCAAACACCTTTCAAAGAACATTATTTTAGTGTATATGTATAATACACAAATTGGACCCAATTCAACTCAATTTGGTCCAACAAAAACATTTGACACATGTTTTCAACTAGGAAGAAAGCTCCCAAGCCATTCATATTTAAGATATTCACCTGAAAAAAAATTGAAAATTAAAAATTGATTTTTTTTTCTATTATTAAATTCTTAGTAGCTATTTTATGCATTGAGCTTCCCATTACTATTTAACCAAGTACGATATAAATGGGATTAAAGCTGTGTTCAATTGAAGTGTGCTCAGCATTATATATAATATGAAATTAATCACAAACAGTAGTTCAAAAGCATAGAACCACCAAGGAGAACAGGATCATAAGTAACTAAGATGGTGCAAACACCATATTAATGTTGATTAATTCCATTGGTCTAGATTATGGGATTTGGGATTAGTAGAATTTTAATTTCGTTTGAGGGTTTAAAGAGATTTTTTTGTGAACACCAGATTATTATTTGCCCCCCACCCCCCTTTTTTTCCTTCTTGCAACTCTATGCTGCATCATAACTCATAAGAAGGTGGCAGCCTCATGAGAGCTCTGCTACATGAGCTTAGACAAGCCACTCTCTATAATCAGTTCAAGAATATTTATAATAGCTGACAATTGAGTGTAGATCGACAAAATCCTTAGTTGAGCATCCACAATCAAATTGCTGAAGATTAAATCACACGATAATACAAATGCTGTGACAGACAATCATAATAATCTGAACTGCAACGGGAGATAACAGAAAAGTATATGGGTAAATGACAACATACCATTAGCCACAAGCTTTCAGCTTTCGAGATGGACACTTTTGGCAGAACTTTTGTTAGAAGTTCAAAGATGGATTGTAGATCAGCTTTACTTGGAGAAGAAGAATCCTTCGTAATGCATCTAATTTCTATTGAGACCCTTAATAGCCATAACTGTGCTGAATCTGATAGTTTTCCACTGCAAAGCTTTTCTGCCAGTTTCCTAGCTTCATCCAGTTGTCCCAATTGTAAATAAAATGAAATATGTTGGCAAGCAAGGTCCTCTGTAATGTAACCCATTGTTTCAGCCTTCTCATATACCATCAAAAGATGCGAAGTATAATTTACAGTCTGACTGGGCAGCAAAGAATTTTGGTTTTCTTGTTCTGGGGGAGCAATAATACCCCTCAAAAACTTTGCATACAGATTAAACATCATGGCTGAAGGTACAATATTCAAAGCCTCCTCATAAACCTATACAAGGAAAAGCATCAAATCTGACCATTAGATTTATATGGTAAAAAAACAGGCCTGCGTTCAGAACATGCATGCATGTCTATTTCAATTTCATAGTAAGGAAAGCATAGATCCTAGATTTTCGTCAAGCTATCACAATGCAGGAACAATTAGTCACATCAAATAGAATATTTCAGTAGTTCAAGGTTTATACCTGAATTGTTTTTTGCACCTGAGAAAGCACAATTTTTTGTTCACTCATGGCTTGTGTACTTTTAGGACCAACAATTTCAAGTTTTGCTAGCCAGTCCCAATATTCTGGTTCTGTTGAAAAATCTCTCTTCATGTCATTTAGCATCTCCTCACGCTTTTCTTCAGAATGTGCTAGGTCTGTTGCTTCCAATATCTCAAACAACCGCTTTCTCAGGCTAAAACTAGAAGGGAGCGCTTTGACTGCTGCACTATAGATAGTTTCTAAAACGCTCAAACCTTGCTGCCGAAACAAATCTACTTTAATCTTTAACCCCTCATTTTCAACATTTGCTCCGTCATTATTTTCTTCTTCATCTTTAAGGGACATAAATAAATCCTTGTTTTCTTCTCTCCATTCTTTTTCATTAGCAAGTTTATTATCACGGACCAGAGTTCCCTCATCCTCCCCGAGTGCAACCTTCCGGGCCTTTAACTTATTAAGGTAAGTAAGTTCCATCCGAAGATACTCTACCCAAAGGTCTTCTGAAGTTGGACAGACTCTCAAACCACTCTGCATGAGAGCACGGGCAGCTGCAACATTTAAGTTATGGTCAAATTCCCAAGCTGCAGCATATATCCAAACTCCTGGGACCTTTGGATGGAACCTAATTACCTGGGCCAATACCTGCACAAGTTTATGACCAAAATATTTCCTCAGAACATGGAATAACCGAAAAGACAAAATTTCAATGACAACATTTCTTTTTCCATCCTTACGGTATCAGAAAGCAGAGAGTTATACTTAACTGGGCATAATTGCAGCTAATTGGATAGGCCAATTATTCAAATCCCTCTTTTTTTTTCCTCTCTAAATACCATTAGTATTCCAATCTCAGTCTATTCCTCCAATCAATCAGCAACCAAATGGGGCATAAAACCCTTGCATTTGCTTCTCTAACAATAAAACAACAAAATGCAAAATAAAGCTAAAAATTGAACCTTTTTATGTCCCTCTCAATTTTTTCTTAGCAACCAAACAATGCACAAGGAACAATTACTACAATAACAACAACAACAAAACCTTAATCCCAAAACCATTAAGTCATCTATATATCCAATTGTTAATGTGTATTCTTCTCTTCCATTCTACTAGTGTTATATTAGGTTCTCATTACTGCCTAAGAAAATACCAAAACAAAAAACACAAAATTTTAAGCCGACCTTCTCATTTTACAATCTAAAGCAACACTTTCCTTCACTTTCTCAGTAACCAAACAAAGCCAAAAAAAAAAAAAAAAAAAAAAATCATTTAAAAAAGAAAAAGACTTCACCTTTTTCATTCTTCCATTCCTTTTTAGCCTACAAAACTCAAGGTACCGAAACCACAAATCGATATCGCCTTTAAACCTTGTAACAGCGAGGCGAAAAATCTCGACGATCCTAGTGACGCCAGCGAAGTCCGAATGGTACTGCTTCATCTTCATGTTTCCCTTGGCTTTAAGCTCACGCGCCACCGACTTCTTCCTGAGTCGGCGGAGCAAGTCGAGCTGAGTCTCGTACTCGATGTAAGCCAGGTAGTCCTGCTTGAGCGGGCTAGGCCGTTTGAGACGGTACTCGTACTTGCGGCGCTGCTTGACGATCTCGGCGATCTCGCGGCGCGTGAAGAGGCCGCGCCGCTCGAAGTCGTCGAGCTCGTTCACCATTCGCTCCAGCCGGTATTGCACCACGTCAGCCATTGTTGCTTCAAAAAATCTGTTTGTGAGTTAACGAATTGAGAAGAGAAGGAATCGAAACCCTAACAATGTATCGTGTGGCAAAGGATTTGAAAAACCCTGAAATTGGTTTTGAGGATAGTATGAATGGAAACCCTAAAAAACAGAGAGCTAAAATATTGGGTAGTACCGTTGTGGTACGTTGGAGTAGCAAGGGTTTTTGGTTTTGGGGTTTTTTTTTTTTTTTGTTTAACTTTTAAAAAATACTAAAGGTTGATTCGATAATATTGTTGTAATAATGTTGTTTAAATGTTATGAAAATATTTGTGAAAATATATGTGGTATTGTTTAAAAAATGAAAATTATTACTCAAACAACGTTATCAAATAGGCCATAAATATTCAACGAATATTAAATAAGATTATACTAACAGATGTACTTAGAGCAATTATTAATAAACCATAATAAAAAAACAGAGAACTAAAGGGTTGGGTAGTACCGTTGTGGTGAGTTGGAGTAGCAAGGGTTTTGGGTTTTTTTTGGGCGGGGGGGTTTTGGTTTAACTTTTAACAAAAACTAAAGGTTGGTTTGATAATATTGTTCTAATAAAGTTGTTTAAATGTTATGAAAATATTTGTGAAAATATGTGCTGTGTTGTTTAAAAAATGAAAATTATTGCTCAAACAACGTTACCAAATAGGCCATAAATATTCAACGAATATTAAATAAGATTATATTAACGGATGCACTTAGGGCAATTATTAATAAACCATAATAAAAAAGTGAAAATACTATTTTGGTCCATACATTTTTGAGTCACAGTCAATTTGGTCCCTATATTTTAGTGATAGTCAATTTGGTCCTTGCTATTTTTAGCTCACATTCAATTTGGTCCCTACTGTTAACTCACTAACAAAAACATATGTACATGGCAAACGGCATGCATTGCTGGCACACTTGAATATGTAATTAATGTCATGTAAAAGATGTGGACCAATTAAAGATTGCCATGCCAATTAAAAAAACACAGTATGTGTGTTTAAACAACAGTTTTCAGTTTTTTTAGAAATATGTATGGGTGAAAAAGTGTGTGGAAATACGTATAATGTTGTTTAAAAACTGAAAACATGTATTTGAACTCGCATACCAAACAGCCTTCACTTCTCCCATGACCCAAACTACCCTGTCCATTACCTGTCAAACCAACCCATTCTCGCCACTTCATCTTTATCTTCATTGCTACGCTACTTGCCACCAGTGTCGATATTTCCACAACTAGGCAACTTTCTCGACGGTGCCTCCGAATCATCCTGCACCGACGCCGTCAAAAGATCTAGGAACATATCATGCTCCACAAACTCTAGGTCTCACTCCCTCAAAAATTTTATTTGTTGACACTTTTCTATGATCACTTAATAAATTTTTAGTGTATCAAAATGCGGGAATAATCCTTTAAATGACTTTTACATGTTATGAATTTATAATTTTTTAGACTCTTTTCTACGATACTTGTGTGTTTATCTCATTATTATTCTCATATTTAACTAGTAACAATGATATATTTGTATATACATATCAAAATGTCGACATAAGATAAACCTATATAAATGATTTTAGTGGTAAATGTTTGTTACTCTTCAAATTTCAAAATGGCACCTCCTTAGCCTCTTCAGAACTGCCGTTATGGATGATGTGATCTAGGTGAAATTATAAAACCACCTAATAGTGGGTTCCACAGGTCGATCCAACATAGCAAGATTTCAAATCTAAAAGGAAAATGATTTGAATGTCCACACGTCCACTCTGATCTGAAACAGACTTCTAAAGTCAGTCGGTGGCTAGCAGCGTAGCAATGAAGATGAAAATGAAGGTTGAGTTTGATTGACAAGTGATGAATGGGGCTGTTTGGGTCATGGGTGAAGTGGGATCTTTTTGGGGTTGAAAACTCAGATTAGCTGAGTTGCAGCTTACTGCATTTTTTTAATTGATTTGGCAATTTTTAATTGGTCCAAATCTTCTACATTACATTAATTACATATCTAAGTGTGTCAATAGTGCACATTGTTTGCCATGTAAGTATTTTCCGTTAGTAAGTTAACAGTAAAGACTAAATTGAGTGTGAGTTGAAAATAATAGTGATCAAATTGATTGGCACCAAAATATAGGGCACCAAATTGACTATGACTCCAAAATGTAGGGACCAAAATGGTGTTTCCGCCTAATAAAAATTTTTTGATATTACTTTCACGAGAAATATAAAAAGCTGTCAATAATATTTATTATTTTATTATTTTTCCAATAAAATGTTTCTAAAAATGATTATTAAAGGCGTTAGCCAACATTTTCCTATTAGATAATAGATTCTAAGAAAACAAATATTAAATAATAAATATAGGGAAAATTACAGAATAAATGCCCCCATTTATTACTTATGATTAACCTTTTTTTTTTTTATTTAAGGAAAAGTTAATATATGCCCTAAAGGCATTGATTTAATTTTTTTTTCTTTTTACCATTGTGCTCCTGGGCGCAATGGTCACTTTATAAGTATAAGTGCTTGTAGGGTGTGAGGAGTAAGGGCCAGGATTCAAGTTTCTAGGAGAGAGTTTCACACACATATATACTTAAATTAAGTTAAAGTAAAATTTCTATCTTGTATAAAAAAAATATATATATATATATATATAAATATATATATATATATATATATATATATATATAAATATATATATATATATATATATATATATAAATATATATATATTTTTTAAGTTTTATGAAAAAAAAAAAAAAAAAGCAACGAACTTTCATTACAATTTTTTTTTTCTATGGAAGTGATATTAAATTTTTCCTAAAATCGTCTATTAACAAATGTCATAAGAGTATCGGTTAACAGGTGCCTTAAAACTTTCCTAAAATGGTCTATTAATAAATGTCTAAGAGAATTCCTTAACTGGACAAAAGAAAAATAAAGATAAGGATTTGGATTTGGATTTCAATCTTTAACCTAATTGACTTAAATAAAATAAAATAATAAGTTATGTATATTTTTTCCACTAATGAAGTTTATGGAGAGATTTGGAAAAAAAAAATTACAAAATCCTCCCTTTATATGTGTAAGATGTCATTTCAAATCCAACGTATCAAAAGTGTTTTTGTTTAAGCAATTTTTTTTTTAAAATCACATCATTGTGTATTGTTATATATGTGTGTGTGTGTATATATATATATATATGATTTATACTTCAAATTTTTAATCCTTAAATCTAATTGCAACCAATGTCATTTGGATTTGTTAATTTAATCTTTACAAAATTTCAGTTGTTATATATTAACCAATTATTAGAACTTAGATTCAATTTAAACTAGCAGGCTTCCATCCAAATCCTACATTATCTTACTTATGTGAGGTGTATGTGCATAATGGAGAGTCCACACAATAAGAGGCAAGTTCACCTCTCCCACACCTCCCTTAAAAAAATTATGAGATTAAACCCCACACCATTTATGACTAAGTTGGGTTTTGTTAAAAAAGAATAATAAAAATATAAACCTTGGGTAATGTGTGGTTTAGTTGTTTACACCTGTAACCATTTTAAAGTAGTTTGACGGCCAAAATGGGTAACTAGGCATAACTTTCCAACTATATAGTTAGTAGTCAATGTTTGCAAACTATATTTTTTACTAGTATCTTGAGTCTAAGAAACTCGATTTTGGCCTATAAATCGAGTCTTCATGACTCGATTTTTCATGATCTAATCACCTCTGATGTGGCATCTTTTTCCACGTGGCAACAACTTGGAAATCGAGTCTCTAAGACTCGATTTTTAAACCAAAAAAATTTAAAAAAATTTTAAGTTTCAAGTCGTCCATGTACAAGCCGAAATACCCAAAAAAAAAAAAATCAATTAGATCAGAAGATCAAAGAGAGGGAGAAAGAATCTAAAGCTCACCTCACCAGAAATACCTCACTAAAGCTCACCTCATCGGAAATACCTCACTAGCGCGGCCTGGGCTTCGTGTGGCCTGGGTCGTGCATGGCCTGGGTTCGCGCGGCCTGGGTTGCACGTGACCTGGGCCGCGTGCTGCCTAGGTGAAAAAAACCCAGGCAGCGCACCGCCCAGGTCGCGCACCACCCAGGCCGTGCGCTGCTTGGGTTTCTCTGTTCTAGATTCTTCTGGTTTTTTTTTTTTTTTTCTTCTTCTTCTCTAGGTTTTCTCTGATTCTCTGATTATGTTCTATATTTATAAAGGTAGTAAATCGAGTCTTAGAGACTCGATTTTCATGTGGTCGCCACGTGGAAAAATATGTCACATTAGACCATAGAAATCGAGTCTTAAAGACTCGATTTATAGGCCAAAATTGAGTCTCTTAGACTCGAGTTGCTAATAAATAATATAGTTTCAAAACCGGCCTACTAACTATATAGTTAGGATTTTATGGTCATTTGGCCATTTTCGCCTAGTTTGACAGGTTCAATTCCAAAGAAACTAAATTTGAGAATGAAAATTGAAAATTTAAACCAACAAATTACCTACGTTATAAAAATCTATAGAGTATCAGGGTTATAAAAAGCTATAGAGGATCAGGGCGGCTGAACCATAGATGTAATTGATGCAATTGTTTAAGCCCCAAATAAAAAAAGGCCCTCATTTGTAAAAAAAAAAAAATATATATATATATATATAATATTTATCTATATATTTTAATTACAAAACAAATTTAAATACTTTTATTAATAAATAAAATGTATTAAAAAGGTCACATTGTATCATAAAAAGGCAAAATACTACACAATAACCATGCACACACAACTTGTGCACTATGCAGTCTTGTCCACAAGAACCAACACATCACAATGGCTATTGGCCTAAGCTAAGTTGGCCCCACCGGCCCCACAATGAATAAGTTATCACATCTCTTTTTCTTTTTCTTTTTTCTTTTTTTTTAATACAAACTTTTACTTTATCAATTATTATAAATTATCATACCAATTAATCATTTGATGTTGTTAGGGTACTCTTTTTTAAAACCTAATTTTATTTGGGTACCACCTATTTATTTTCAAACACCACTAATAAGTTATTGAATTTTCCCAAATATTTTTTGCTCTATTATTTTGCTAATCACAAATATTTCATATTGGGTCATGAACTATCACAAAAAGTCCAAAAAACTCATATTTTATCCAATTTTATTATTATATTCTATTTAAAGTTCAAGAATACTTATATTTGGCAATATTTGAGAAGTCCATGATTCAAGTTCATGGCAAAACAATTTTATCAATGGAATTCAAATCTATGATCAAAGCCCATGTTTTAAACCCATGACAATTTATTTATCCAAAGCCCAATTCTCATTGGCAATATCAAAAACCCAACTTACATTGGCACTATTTAAAACTCAATTTTCATTGGCAACATCAAAACCCAATTCTCATTGGCAATATCAAAAGCCCAACTCTCATTGTCACTATTTAAAGCCCAATTTTCATTGGCAATATCAAAAGCCCAACTTACGTTGGCACTATTAAAAACTCAAGCTAATTACTTGGCACTATTCTATCAAAAGCCCAAGGTTATTAATACTTGGCAAAATACTGTATCATAATTATTTCACTTAAAAGTCCAATAACAAACAATACTTTAAATTCTTAAACATATCATATACAATATATAAAAGCAGAAGCTTTTAACCAGGTGTTGACACGTTAGCAAAAATACCCCCTTCAAAAACTGACACGTAGAGGATAATTCTTTTAAAAATTCGCACGGTGCGCCTGTTCACCCAAAAATAAAAAAACAATACGTTGACCCTTATAAAGAAGATCAAGCCGCTTATCCACAGAAAAAACTGACAATTCAAAAGGCGAAATATTATATTTTTGACCCAACCTTTACACGGTTTGATAGTCCTTGGGTATATATATATATATATATATATATAAACGGCTTAAGCAAAAAAAAAAAAAAAAGACTTGCAACTTAAAAAACCTAGCGATACAGAGAAGGAAGGAGAAAGTCCCCAATCGAAAGTTCAGACTCACCCTCACTTCCATCTCTTCAGTGCAAATCCATATGCACTCATATCAGAATAGCGTGTTTCAAACCAACAAACATACGAAGAAAGAAAATCCCAAAGTAGGCGAAATTGAAGAAGAAGAGAAACCTGAAAACCTCTGTTCGTGATCTACAACAGTGAAAACTGAAAAAATTTGGTCGTCCTCTGCAACATCAAGCGATTCAGAAGCTATCCCGTTCCTTTTCTTCAACAATAGACTATTCAGAAGGTAGGCATGTTTTTTTTTTCTTCTTTCCCTTTTCTGTTTTCTATTCAATTACTGTTTCTAGGGTTTTCAAAAAAACTATGGGTTTAATAGAAGGTAGGCATTTTTTTTTTTTACATTCTTTTTTTTTCCATTCACTATTCACAGATTCTTTTTCGCTCTGCTAAATGTGAAATATATGGGTTCATTATGCTTCCTAATCAATTTCACTTAGTTTCTCCATCGTTTCCCTTAACCCATTTACGGATGGCTCTGTCAAACTATTGCCTCTGTGTATGGTTCTTAGATTGGCAGTTTTTAAGAGTTTTTTTTTTAAAAAATTAAAAAAAGAAGAAGAAATTTTGTTTTTGTTTGTTTGTTTATTATTATTATTATTATTATTATTATTATTATTATTATTTTTGTGTGTTTATGTTTGTTTGATATGTTAGTAATTGCATCTGAATGATATTTTTGGCCATTGATATGTCAAGCTATTATAATGGGTCCAATCAGATAATTTTTTAAAATACTAATTTTATGATATTTACCTGTTTAGGATTATTGAATAATTTTCGTTGTTCATGTTTGTTAACTATCCTGAAATATTGAAACAGTGGTTGTTACAAATTTTCCAGGTTTTTCTCTTAACTAGCACTGGTAATAGAGAGAGGCAGATACAGAGAAATAAAGAGACAAAAATAGAGAGAGACAGATACAGTCTATAAGTGCATATGAATTGAGATTGAGGATAGGCACTACTCCGTGACCAACATAATCGGAACTAAACACAGACCGACGAAAGGTACGCATCACTTTTATGTGTTCAAATTTGAATGAAATTTGGATGTTTATTCTCTTTCTTTAGATGCTTTGTTGTCAATATTAATTCTTACATCATGGATAAAAATGGCAGACCTCTAGATATGGTCATTCTTGAAAAATCAGATTGACCTCTTAGTTTAAGGGGAAAATTGATAAGATTATTGAAAAGTAAAATAATTAAACCATTTGTGAAAGCAATTCGGCCAAAATTTGACTACTGTATTATACACTTTCTCTTTTGTACAAGGTATGAATTGTTATTTTTCTTTGGTCTATTGTATTATACATTGGGGTTATAAACAAATTTCAACATGGATGCTTCAGTGTGTATAGTAATTATATTTTTTTTGTAAGTGGGATTATGGGATTCTTTGGGTTAATTACTACATTTTAAAATAACAAACAAACAGATTGATAACTAATGTATGTTATACACTTTGCAATAGATTTTTAGACGCTGTTTTTTACAACAATTACTTCAAACTCTTTTTTCTGGTCTCTCTTTTACTATTATTTTATGGTTCCTTTGTGTCTACAAAGTTGTTGTTCGTGTCTTCCACAAACAGTGTATGTGAAATTGAAGGAGAGGTTGGTGGTTCATTAACTAATAGAGAGATTGGATTATTTTTTTCCTTTGCTGTGGAAGATTCCTTTTTATGCTTTGACATATGCTTAATACTTAAGTTATATATCAAAAGTGACATGATGAATGTCCTGTTTAGTTAGATTTATAATGTTCACCAAGCATTTTTGTAAGAAATGTTGTTGGAACAAACTAATAGGTTAGGATAGTTTAATTTCCCTTCTACTTATCTCATACTTCGTATTAGATTTTGTCCATTTACTGTATGTGTTTCAATTGGCTTTGATTTGCATGTTTTAGCCAGCTTTTTTTCTTTACAAATTGATTTTTTTAGCCAACTTTCCCTTCTACTTATTTCAAATCTGCATTAGTTATAGCTTATGAGATTTCAATTATCATTTTTTCTAGATCATGTGTTGATGCCAGGTGGGTCATTCTCTAAACAAGTGTGTGTTTGTGTTTTCTTTTTCTTTTCATGAGCTTAAAAGGTGGTATTCTTTCTTTCTTGGTTGTCGCTGCTTGATTGGTGTTATTGCATATTAAAACCCGGTGTATTTAGAAGGTATGCACTAAATTCTCTGGAACTCCTCAACAATACTTTTTCTTATTCAAATTTGAATTAAAATCCGGCTGTTTATTCTCTCTCTTTGAATGATTTGGTCTCAAATTATAATCTTTGTTTTTCCTGTTTTAGTAACATTATAATCTTCTCCAAATTGAAATTTGTTTTCTTCGATAATTTACTGCCTTCTTTGAAATAAAAACATAGAAATAAATGACATAGATTTGATAAATGGTGTGTTGTTGACAATTCAACCTATATGTTCAATGTTTTCTTAGGCTACTTTTGCAGTATTTCTTTCATTTTTCTCTGCTACAATTTAAAACTGCTATGATTTATTTTTTGAGCAATCAGAAATAATGGCAGTTTTACTAAATTGATACCAAAGCAGTAGTAAGAGTGTTAAACTTGAAACTAAAAATCTTATGAACACAATAATGTTTTTTATTAGTCCATGGATCTTTATTTTTATGATTGCTCTGCTCTGCAATCAATTTGGCTTATTTGATTTTGTGCAATTTTACTATTTAGTGTAGCTCAATGATTACATTGTGTTGGTTTTGAAGGATTTGAGTTTCTATTAGTGATGATTATGTAATCATTAATTTCAGTTTCAAATCAGGTTTTATATTTGGTTTGTGGTCTCTATAGCATTTATTCTTTTTTGATGTTTGTGGGTTTTGGTCTTTAGATTTCATAGAGAACAATTCAAATACTTTGTTATTTACTAATTTGTTAATTACATTTATCCTTTGATGACTTTATAATTGACTTTCATTTGTACTGAAATTAGAAACAAATAAATACGAAAGTTAATTAAAAAGCCCTAACCTATGCATAAGTTGCATTTATTTATTTATTTTCTCATGTTATATGTTTTGTAACTAGTGTTGTTTGGTTATCAAGGATTGGTTTTTTGCTTTGCTATCCAATTGGGTTTTCTTTATTGTTACTCATGCCTTTTTTTGTTGTATAATTATTTTCCATTTTTTAGGTTTATTTTTTCCTCAAGTATTTGGATTGAATTGACCTGTAAAACTGTAATATATGTCTGATTTAATCTATAGCCTGTAACTTCACATTTTCCCTCTATTGTACATTCTTCTTAGTCTGGGTATTTACAATGTTTATATGTTTTCGTTATAAATAAAAAGCTATGTTCCAAAAAAAATATAACAAAAGCTGTTCATGAAAGAGAAATTACTTTGACCAAAAAGTATTCATCTTTTTTTGTACTATTTAATCGATGGGATTGTGGGTTTGAATTTAATGTGGTAGCTATTCCAAAAAGTATTAATCTCTCTTTGATTCCAATTTGTTTGATTAAATTCTGAAATCAATATTTGTTACTTGCTAAAATTTGCAAATTAACCCAATGTGATTTCTTAACATATATGGATGAGATATGCCAATTGAAGAGCTTTTAATAGAAATGGTATCATAGAAGTGATAAGATTACCAATTGAAAATCAGTCTTTTAAAGAAAGATTGAATATGACAATGAGGTATATTGGTACTTTATTAATTTGTTTTAGATATGATCGAACATACTTGGAGATTGGGTCAGCATTGTTTATGAAAGACTAATTTCTCTTTTGTTTATCTTATGCTTTGTAATAGATTCTATCAATTATGTATTTGTTATTTGAATTACCTTTGTTTAGACAGATTTATAACGTTCACTAGGCGTTTTCAAGAAACATTGCTGGATAAAACTGGCAGGTTAGGATGTTCTAGCTATCATTCTTCTCATTCTCTATCCTATGACTTCCACTAGGTTGATTCCATTGTTTCTTCAATTGTCTTCTTCTCTTTTCTATCTTAATATCAGTATCATTGGATTCATCCATTGGATTACATTTTGCCAATTGAGGTATTTGGGATAGTTCTCTAAAAAATTAAGTTTTCTTTGGTTTATTTTTTTGAAAATAAAATTTCTTTTTCCTAAGTTTTAGTTGGCTTGGTTTCTTATTTTTATTGCTTTGCACTATTAGAAAATGTTGCAAAGTTTATATCATCAAGTTTGGTTGTTTAACCTGTTTTCTTTAAATTGTAAACACCTCTGTATTTTTCCCTTTGTATCAGTTTCTTTCAGCAAGAACAGTTACTCAACCAAGCAAGGGAGAAGAGTTAGTCAAGGAGCCAATTTGTAAGGTATTCTTAAAGAAAATTAAAACTTAAATAAATCAACAATGGTCTCTTCAAAACCCCTTTGCTATCAGCCTTCAACATTCTTTGGTTTCTTAAACATTCATTGGCTTTAATATACTAATCAAAATAGAATTTTGTCCAATAGATTCACCAGTTTTCTCACTTTGTGTCTCTATAATTACCCCCCCTCTCTCTCTCATGTTTTTGTTAGGGTAATGTTTGAAAGAACGTTAAATGTCTTTGTGTGTGGTTGTCTTTAGAATGAATAGATTATGAATTTGGGAATTTATGTTCAGACTTAAGTGGTTTATAAATATTGGGGTCTTGAAGCTTATTTCATCATAATTTACCACAAATCAAATTATATTTAGAATATAAAAAAATCAATTGATATTGTATAACCTATTATCTATACCTTTAAAAGAAAGGTTTTTTAAAGGATTTTTTTTGCCATGTTTGAAGCTTCTCAATGGGTATCACTAGGCCTTGAATACATTGTGTTCTATTAGTCTATCCTCTCTTTTCTCTTCCCATCTCCTTCTCCAAAACCACATCACAACCTCCATTTTATTTGGTATGTGATTTTACTAATAAGCTTTGGCTTTGGGATTTTTGTTTTATATGCCAAGTTCTATAAAATGAGCAATGTGAGTATGAAGGTTCTGTTTTAATTATCTTTTTGTTTGTTCTCTATTTGTTTGTTTAAATTTCTCAATGAATAAAATTTGGTCTATGGATCCAATTCGTTAAAAAAATTCCTTCTTCAAAATGTTATTTTTCTGCACTATTTTTCTACATAAAATCTGCACTGTTACACATCTAAAATCTTTTTTTTTTTTTACTACTAAAATCTTCACTACACTATTTCACAAAATCTACACTGCACTGATTCATAAAAATCTGCACTGCACTGCACTGTTTCATTAAATCTGCCCAGTTTTGAGTAACTTTCTGCACTGTTTTTAAATAACTTTTGTCTTGGTTATCTTTGTGGTTTTTTCTCAATGTGTTTGTTTAAATTTTCCAGTGAATACGTAGAACAAATATAGGTTCTGATAAATAAAATCTATAAACGTTTCCCAAAACCGTTCTTTGTTCTTAAATGGCCGATGAGAAGATCATGAGCAAGGACTTCAAGTAATCAAAAGATGGAAATTACCCCACTAGGTACAGTCAAAGCAAATGTTGATGCTGCTATGTCAGGGAATGCTTCAATTTTGAGAGTAGTAGTTCAAGATGAAATGCAATCTATCTTAAAGCTTGGACAAAGAAAATTTTAAATCCAGTGATCCTTTAACGACAGAAAAATTTGCACCCGCAAATAGTTTGTCTTTATGTTGTAGTAATTCTTCTCTTCCTCTTTCATCTGGGAGGTTTGATTCAGAAATGTATCCTTTATTTCTTATTAATGAATATTTTCATTCAGCCCAAAAAAAAAAAAAAAATTTCATGAAAGAGAATCACAAGTAACATATGCAATTAGTGCTTCTAAATTCCTACACATTCTTTCTTTTGTTCTTGCTCAATGACACATAGTGCTTTCCCTATTTAACTTTAAGTGAGTTACTGCTTTCTTTTTATTTTATTGAAGCCATTTGCAATTTGTAAAGCTGAAGTTAAATATTACGTTAATGGAAAATTGTATTGATAATGTAATTTACTAGCGAATGCAACTGATATATTAAGTAATTCTAATTGAAAATTTAACTGAATTTATTTTTTTGAATTGGGAAAAAGGTGTTACTTAATGTTATTATTATTTTAAACATCTTTCCAATGAATTTATGTTAATTTGTGGTTGGTATATTATGGGTAGTTGTGGATTTGTGTTTGGGTGTTAGGACATTTGTTTGTTGCAAATGACGCAATTAAAATTGTGATGAAATTTGGGAAATATAAATCGTGATAATTTACCTATTGGATAAGTGGGCAAGAAAATGAGTACAAGCTACATTTAATGCTTACCATAAATATATATATATATATATATATATATAAGTTTTTTTTTTTTTGATTTACAGATTTTTATTAGACATGTTTAAAGGAAAAAGAAACGATAAGCTATCTAACACTGATTCATGTGATTTAGATTTGAGATGGTAGAACTAATTTCGCATTTGTATGTGTTCTTCATTTGGAATCAATTTGACATTTTTTTTTTTTGAAAGTTTTGATATGTCCAGTTATGCAAAAAGATCATCAATAGCTTGGTTTTTCACAACATTAGACCCATAAAATTTTAAGGGGTTAAACTATTTGACTTTTGGTTTATTTAAAGATTATGTTATTTTGAGCTATGAATCTAAATTTTTATGATGTTATGAAGAAAATTATTTATTTTTCCATTATTGTAAGTTTAATTTTTCCCCCTTATTCAAAGTGTGTTAATATTTGTTACTATGATGAAGTGTGATTTGATTTATTTTTGATGATGTTATATAAAAAAGAAAAATACTTTTGAAATGCTATAAAAATCTCATGCATTTGCACGAGTTACAAGCTAGTTATTATAATTTTACAAGCTCATGAAATTTATGAATTATCCATTCTCAAAACCCATGACAATCATCTTGTAAAAGTCCATGGAAAGTTATGATTGTTAGACCCATGACATTTATTTATTTCATGTTATAAACTTATGAAATACATGGACATCATTTGTATCGCGACATCCATAATATATGCCTTTGACACTCCTGGTAAACATTCAAGCCCACAGGATCATCATTTAAGTTATGATGCGATTATTAGAAACCATGAACATTATTGCAACATGGAATTCATCAAAGTAAATATTATTTACAAAAGTATTGTTTCAAACATTACAACTAATTGCCCAAAGGCGCATTGCAAGTATTTATGAAAAACCCAAAAATATTTACTAATAAAAGTCCATGAGAAATGAAAGCCCATAGCAACATGTGCACACAACTCAACCCATGTGAGTAAGCCCAAGCAAAAAACTCCAGTAGGAGGCAAAGGAGAGTAAGCAAACAACCCTTATTCATTCCTAACCAAAAAGAGCAATTAGGGACTCAATACAAGGAAACCAAGCCTTTGAGAATGAACTAAGGGTTGTCCCTTAAGTTTTTTGCCACCCTTTGCCTGACATGAACAGTGCCCAAGGGCTGTCACATTAGTTGAAGTCCAAAGGATGATGGAATTCTATTATCTTCCCCAAAACTGCACCTCCAGCAGAAAGGGAGCTAAAACCAAATCATTCAAACTCCAACAAATTAATGCTAAAAATATTAAAAACGTTCAAGACGTGATTCATGTGCCAAGCCCATGAATCATAAAGGAGAAAAATTGGGAACATGTGGTTTGGAGGGCATAAAGGGATCTCCAGCGGAACTCCTTGAAGTGGACAAAGAACTTGACACTTGGCTTGGGGTGTTGAATCTCACTTCTTGGGGGACCAAATCTCAATTGCAGCATTAGGATTCGTTCATGATGCACACCTTAATCCCATTGGCTGAACACAATCTCAGCAATCTTAGCATTTAATATAAGATTACCCCAAACACTCCAAAATCCCATCATTACCCAAAGAAGCAAGGCAGCCCCCAAAAGCAAATCTCCAATTTTTAGGCCAAATCCAAGTTATTAATTCAGATATCAAGGCTGCCCTGAATCAGACCTACGTTTTTTAGATTCTTGTTAATCAATGCTTCTCTAAAACTCCATTATAAAAAGATACACACCTCAGCTCACAAGGGGGAGGAAGCCTCTCTAAAAATTTCTGTCATTGACTACACTCTGCAGAAATTCAATCCCTATTTGCTTTCTTTAAACTTCCCCAAGCTCTCTTGAGCTGAGTCACAACCTTTCTCAGCTTATAGTCACCATAAGACCAACATTCACCACCTTACACCTTCCTACTCTATAAACGTCCCATAACTGACCAGGACAGCCACTCCCTCTAAAACCCTTGGTTTGTTTACTACTTTGCTCGTGGTTTAGCTTTCCTCAAGCTCACCACTCATCATCTTTAGCCCACACTCATCTAATCTCAGGTACTCTTTTCCCCTTTCACACAATCACAACCCATAAATGTCTCTCAACTAGTCACAAACAGCCCACATTCACCTCGTTCATGCCTTATAAACACATACCAACCAAAATCTTAGCTTAATACTTGCTGCACTGAGTTAGAGATCTTTCTCTCCCTTCATTTTATCATATTTTTCCTCTTTTATTTGTAATTATGGAACCTTTAATTTTTATTTTTTATTTTACGGTTGAAGGATATAATGTATATGTAACAATTGAATTTTTCCCTCACATTGATGTAATGATGACTGAAAGTACTATAAATTTCCCTGACCAAGACACACAAGGACCCCCAGGAGTGAACACTTTCCTAAATTTATTTAATCATTGACTGTTGGACTCTAAGTATAATTTCACCCCTACCACTGGAGATAATACTATATCGCTAAAGGACTGATTTGAACTATGACGCTGTAAAAAGACTAATAATATAACAAACTAACAACACTAACGTGTTTATTGGGCTTTATTGTTGTCTTTTTGTTAGGGTGTAGCCTCTATCTCTTGCTTGGGCGAACTTACACCACACCGATAGCCTTTGGGCCTTATTTCAAGGGCCCATCGTCGAGTTTCGGCTTGGCTATCCCATATTCTATTTGGGAATATCAAAATTTTTCCCTCAATAGATGTATATCAACTTATTTGTATTATAGTGATACTAATTTATTGAATCATATAATAAATTAATTTTTATATGTGCAGGTTTAGACTTTAAAGTTTTTAAAAAAATCTACTTAAAATTTTCACTTAAGGCACCCAAAATTGTTGAGCCGGCCCTGTAGAGGATCTTCAAAGAGTTATAGGTCACTGCAATGGATATCGGTTGTGCTTTTTGGGGAGAAGACCTTGTTGATGAAATCCAACATAGGTAGAAGGTTTCATGGTTGAGGAAGACAGGGGGCATGCATGCATGTTTTTAGGCTTGATTAATGGGTTAAAAAAAAATTCATGAGGTATTTTTTTTTTTTAATGAGGAATGGGATAAGAAATTTAGTTTGGTTCATGTACAAAAATTTAGTGTTCAATTAAGTATAAACATTGAAGTTTTCGATTGGGTAACATAAATGATTTTTCAATTGTGTTTTTTATTGTTCGAAATTTGAGATTGTGATAGGAGTTTTACTTGGGTATATATATATATATATATATATATTTAAATGTGAGGCATTTTTACTATTTTAATGTGTTATGAACATTATTTAGGGGTTTTGTTTCTACGCGTTTCACCTCAAAATATGAAATTGTATTGTCTGATGTCTGAAATGCGTAGAAACAAAACCCATAAATAATGTTCATAACACATTAAAATAGTAAAAATACTTCACATTAAAAAAAGAGAGTAAATATATATATATATATATATATATATATATATATATATATATATATATCAAATAAAAACAAACAAGTAGTTTCCTATCAAACTGCCATAAAAAGATTATTATTTGTTGTATTGTTACCTAGGATATTAGAAGACTAATGTTGACAATCACTGTCCGGGGGACATGTTTACAAAAGTTAAAATCTTAATTTTGTAGGGAAAATTGATCGTCAATGATAATTTGGCACACCCATAACATTTTTATTTTGTGAAACAAGTTATGATGTTCTTTTTTTATTTTTTTTATTTTAGAGAATTTCAACTTATGACCTCCGTTTCTGATAATATGGTGTTATGATGTTAATTGGGCTGAATTTTTTTGGCTCACAATTTTCGAACCTTCTTAGGGTTGAGGAGTGATAGTTTAGTACACCCAATGTATCACACCTCCCTTTCAATAAATGCGGATCCCATGTGTGGGCCACATGTGAAAAATATCTTCATGGAAGAGGAAGGTTTACTAAATGCACTAATAATTGCATGTGGAAAGAGAGCGCACACCTCATTTTTGCTTCTTTTTTTTTACCAAACCAATTACCCCTTTTGTTTTGGGGGGTTTTTCTCTAATGGAGCTTGGGCCTACAATCAGCCTTGTTGATTAATATATATTTTTCCCATATATGCAAAGGACAAAGTTTGTTTTCTATCTTAGTTGTAGCCTAAGGTTACAACTTCAACTAAAAAAATTAACATAACTATATATTTTGAAAATCTAACAATTGGATTGTATGTTATTTATGTTCGTAACACAAATATCAAATTTTGTGTCAATTGAATGTTATTTATCATGGACGGAGCTAGGATTTAGAGTTAGAGAGGGCAAAAGTATAAACAATTTTTTTTTTTTGAAACTCTAAATAAGCATTCATTCAGAAGAGAATGTTATGTTCACAATATTTTTACTACATTTTCATAACAAATTGTAAGTAGTAGGTTATTATTGGTTGTTATGAGTGGCCAAAAAAGTAATTTAAGTTGTGGATTCAAATTAGAACCAATAACAACTTACCGCATGTGATTTGTTATGAAAATATTGTGAAAATGTTGTGAACATAGCACTTCTCAATTTAGAAAGTTAAGGTTATGTTTGGTAACGGTTTTTGTTTTCTATTTTCAAAAACTTGTTTTTGAGAATATAAAGAAAAAACAATTTTCTCGTATTTTTGAAATCAAAAACATGTTTGGTTAGTTGAAATTAAAAAATATGGTTTTTTTAAGAAAAAAATAGAAAATACTAAAATATGTTGTTATTAGAATTTGAAATTTAATGTTAACTCATTAAATGAGATAGATTCATTAAATTAAATGCGTGTTTTCATTGATTTTTGAAAATTAGAAATTGAAAACAACCTTTTGCATGTTTTCAGTTTCCTTCACAAATTGAGTTTTGAAAACAGTTTTTGTTTTCTGCCCATTTTGAGTTGCCAAACAAGTTTTTTAGTTTTAAAAATAGAAAATTGTTTTTGAAAATAGAAAACAAGGAAAAAAAACAGTTACCAAACATAGCCTAAACTTTTTTTTTTCTTTTACCTTTTTTTGGGTGTCTTGTGTATTGTCAAATGTGTGTGAGTGTTCACTTAGATTAGTTAGAATTGGCTTAGGAATTTTTTATTTTATTTTATTTTTTGTTTGTGTTTTGCATGGGTTTGTTTTGGGGTGTTGTTTGGACTTAAGTTTGTTATTGGTAAAAATTTTTCTTGAGCTTGTTAAATTTATTTCATATTTTAAATCAATAAAATTTTTTATGGCCTTTAAAAAGATCAATAATATTGTTGAGAGGGTAAAGTGCAAATTTATTGAAACAAATTGCTAAAATTAATACATACATATATGTGCGCGCGTGCACACACACACACACACACACATATACACTAAAAAAATTTTTGAAAAAATTTGGTCAACTATAGTTCCGTCATTGTTATTTACTATTCGATCCATAAAATTATTTTTTATGCATAATTTTAAACTACAAAAATTTGAAATTTAAACATTTAATTAATTGATAACATAATTATTTTGCAAGCATGGAGAATCTTTGATCTTTTGGGAATTTTGCAAACATGGAAAAAATAATAAGAAAATGTAATATAATGGTAGATTTGTCAAAATTCTCATCCAATAAAAAGATATTACGTAGAGTTGTAGCCTTAGGTTACAACCAAAATTTTAGCCAAACTTTGTCCATATGTAAATAGTATATCTAAAAAATTTTACCCCTTCAAAAATATAAGCTAATAGTTAATAATGAAATTAAAGTTAAAAATATATTACTTGAGTTAATTAGATAGAATGATTTGTATTTTTGAAAAGTCATTCTATCTAATTGTAGGGATGTTAGGCCCATTAGTCCATCATTTGTATATACTTTGGACCTAAGCCCCAACCCGGGGACAAGGGGTCACCCGAGGAGGGAGAAATTTTTGTTAAACAAGACCAAGTTAATGGATATAGGTTAGTTTTGATTATAATGGCCCTAATGGATGGGCCGAGGATAAATACATCCTCGGCCTACTGATTCTAATGTCCGAAGAAGTTGTTTGTCGCTCAGGGTAGCATCACAAGAAATCTCGTTGATGTTGATAAGTATTGCAGAGATGTTAGGCATGGAAGTGTCCTAAAATATCTAAGGAGAAAGTTGCTACATCCACATTAAATGCACTGCAGCTAACTTCCTGGCCGCATTAATATGGAGGTGATATCTAAACAATGTATTTAAGCCTTACAGCTACTACATGAAGACTTATAAGAGAAGCTGATATGACAAGTATCAACACCAACCATCTGGCATGCACGTGGAAGGTAGGGATCAAAAAGAGAAACAGTATAAAAGGAGGGAAAAAAGAAAGAGAGACAAACAGGAACATTTAGGAGTTAAGCTTGTAACCAGACTTGAGAAGGATATATAAGAACAGACATCCTCGGACTTTGCCAATGACGATTTTTTCTTCATGAACTTGTTTTCCCCTTTTATTTTCTAAGCATCTGAATCCCTTTTAATGTTTGTTTGATCCATTAAAGTCAAGTTTTTCAACACATTCTCTACAAATTCATTGTTTTGAGCTTTTAGGGCCTTAGTCCATTCACATAGTGGACAAGGAATTCAAATCTGGTCTTTACACTAATTATTATGAAATGAATTATTTATATTTTCAATAAATTACAAATAATAATTTAAATATTTTTAATTGATTTAATCTCAAGTCTATAAGTATGCTTTTATACATGTATTATATTCCCAAATCGAGTATAACACTCATGAATTTGTTCATAAACATATATATATATATATATATATATATATATATATATATATATATATATATATATATATTAGATTGACTTGTTTAATAATCGAGACCAAACTTGAAATTGGGAGGAGCATAATGGAGTTTAATGACATTTTCACTAAAATTTCTAAAATGCCCCTTATATTGTTCAAATTTTCTGTAACACCCTCTTTTAATTATTGCATCATTTTACTCATTTCACATCTACACTCTCTCTTGTTTAGGATTATTCTCTTTTAGTTAGCAGCTTTCTCTTATCTCTCTTCAACATTTTCTACTTATGTTATGTATTTTTGTCTCTCTTTTTTATTCATAGAATTTGTATAAAAACAATTACGATGACAAATTACAATTTTTTTTTATATAAAATAAGGAGTAAAATAGTTTATTTACTAATCATTCTTTTTCATTTATTTCTTTGGGACTTTTTTTTTTAAAAATAAAATAAAATAAGGGGTAAAATAGGTTATTTACTAATCAATCTTTTTTGTTTATTTCTTTGGGTAAATTACAGAATTCACCCTTGAGGTTTAGCTTAATACCAAATATTGCCAAAACATTTCAAAAATATCCAATTTGCTAATTAATTACAAACAACACTTGACACATTTGAAAGTTCCCTATTCCTCTAAGACCTTTGTTTCCATCTAACAACTTCTCTTCACTGCACGTCTCACAATGACTATGTTATGGAAATTATATGTACAAAAGAATGTCATAGTAGCTCATAGTAGATAAATAACAAGCAGTGATGGAAAAGGAAGCAGGAGGAATATGAGAATTTTAAACCGTGTTAACTGACGTTTGTATTTAGGGGGAAAATTAGATATTTTTTAAAATTTTTGGTAGTACCCAGCACGAGCCCAAACCTAAGGGCAGTCTTTTATTTTTATTTTACCCTATTTCTTTGAAAGCATCCAAAAAAAAAAAAAAAGGCTCAGTTTTGTTCCATTCCATTATATTCATTTTCATTTCTTGTAATCAATTTTTTTTTTTTTGGAAGACATTCCATTTCATTTTATTTATTTATAATTTATACATTTCATTGCATTCCATTATTTTATGAACTCGCAAATGAAGACTAAACAAATGAAGCCTGATTAAATCAAAACTTAAAAAAAAAAAAAAAAAAACAAAAGAAATTCATTACTGATATTTATTTTAAAGCAAATTAGAATGATAATTTGCTTGTGATATCAATAGAATTGAACATAAATATAATTTCATATTTCCTTTCCTAACATTTATAGGGTATTCTAGCTTGTTCATTTGAAATTTTTAGTAACTAGAATTGCGGCATTTTGAAAGGCATATAATCTCAAAAGGGTATTTTAGGGCTCACCCTTACTATTATCATTGCTATCATCAGTTCCACCGCTTCCAATACCAAATCCAAATCCAATTCCAATGCCGAATCCTATACCAATCCCATTATTGCCACCATAGCCTTGGCCAACACCTCCTCCTATTCCAACACCTTTGCCACCACTACTACCACCATTTACACCCTTACCTCCACTAGAACCACCACCTTCACCTTCACCACCACCACCACCACCACTACCACCACCCCCTTTACTATCTCCACCTCCAATGCCTCCAACACCAACTCCTACACCAAAACCACTACCATGGCCAGTCCCTCCATTAGCACCACCACCACCACCACCACCACCACCTCCTCCTCCTCCTCCTCCTCCTGCTCCTCCAATGCCACCAACACCAACACCAAATCCTGCACCAAAACCACTACCATGGCCATACCCTCCACTATCACCACCGCCACCACCACCACCACCTCCTCCTCCTTTAACGCCACCTATACCAACCCCTACACCTGCACCATAACCACTACCATGACCTGATCCTCTTCCAAAACTGCTTCCACCACCACCACCTCCACCACCCCCTCCGATTCCATCTTCACTACCAGCACCAAAACCAGCACCAAATCCACTGCCATATCCAAAACCTCCTCCAGTGCCTCCACCACTGCCTCCTCCGCCACCACCACCACCACCAATACCAACTCCAACACCAAATCCACTACCATGACCGGACCCTCCACTAGTTGGACCTCCCCCACCACTTTCCCCACCTCCTCCTCCTCCACCACCCACAGCTCCATAACTTGACCCACTAGCTGTATCATCATCACCACCTCCACCTCCACCATAACTTACTCCTTTACCCTCCGCAGCAAGACCTCTACCCCTTCTTCCAAGAAAACTCCCGCAACTCCTCCAATTTTGATATGAGCAATAATTGTCATCACCACCGCCACCGTTCCTTACACTACCGGGGCTTCTCTCTCCATGATCACTAGTACGTATACTAGCACTCAAACCACAAGCAGTACCCAGAAGAAGCAGAGCCACATGCAGAAGTTTAGCGCAAGCACCCATGGCTCTTTGAACAAACCTATTAATGCTTGCCCCCCTCCTTGTCTCTGATTTCTCCTTTTATATAAGCAGCCACACGCTTATATAGTCACAACAAGTTTCACTGCTAGTCCATGCTCATTGCTGCGTTTTAAAGGGGAAATTGGCGGGAGAGTTAAATAAGGAATCTAAGTCAATTATGGCTGACAGAAAGTGTTTAGCAAATCACGTATTTCTTGCCTAAATCTAAACAAAACACAACTAATTGTGGACAGAATGCTTGTATGATCTAATCTAGTGACAGCTGCATTATTATAATCAACCAGAGATGGTGGAGTAGGTGACTACATCTACTTGAAATATCTTAAGATCGAGAAAGAGAGAAGCATATGATGCTGGAAAATATAATAATATTAATTAATACTATAATAAGCATTCAGAAAATCCGTCTGTCATTCTTTAATCTGTGGAGTACTAATGTACCATATGACATCTATGCTGAATGGAATTGAAAATATAATGTGAAAAACGCCCATGTGGATGTGGGTGCCATGTGATCAATTAGGCATGAGGAATAAGTATATATCGTTTTGGTATGAAGTATTTTGATAATCGCATTATATACAATAGGATTAATCATTTTACACACACCCCAAAAAATAACTATTTAAAACTGTTTGTGCGTAATAAGTTTAACCCAATTGCAATCATATATGTTTTGGTTTTTCTTATTGTTGGTCACTTCTCACTTGGGGTGGTAGTAGTTTGGAGCCTTGGACGCTTTAAAATTAACTGCACGCCTAGTAAAATACAACTATCCAGCTAGCCAGCAATATCGTGTATGTCATCATCTTTGGCTCACAGAGAAACTAATGCTTGGATTTAGGGACCAACTCTCACATGGATGATGATGGACCACTCCAACCGTAGTGCTTTCGTTAATTGGAGCAGCAAGCAATTGATTATGTAGTCTCAATAACATAGTTTCCAAAATTAGTAGTTTAGAGTGTCCCCAACGAATATATTAATGCTATTATTAGTAAGTTCACATTGCCATGCATCTTCTAGGATCTCACTCAACTAAGTCTGCAAATGGGGTTTACACTAATCAGCCTCGATCCGGTTTGTAATATCATAGCATATAATATATATGAGTTTGCGAAGTTCTCTGATTCAACTGATCTAGTGTTGATCAAAGAAAATAGATGTAGAAACTTTATTTTACTACCTCATTTATATATCATTTCAAAGCCAAATTACTGATGGGGCAGGTTTTGTCCATCAATTTTATTTTTTACTAGTCTGGCTTCACTCACTTCACAGAGACAACCTAGAGAAGTAAGGCAATTGATGAATAATCTACTGGAAAATCTTTCACAAGATCCGTTCTCATTTTGCTATATCTTTTAAAGATTTCTTCTCTTTTAATATTGTCTCTTTATAAGACATAAGGATTCGTACACCTTCTGTTGGAATGCAAACTACTCCCACTTCAGCTACTCCCATATATTGAATTATCAACCACAACGTACAACAAGATTTAACATCTTGAAGTGGACTTCTAGGAAGACACGTACGCTTCCTTATTCTAGAACTTCCTGGTCTCATTATAATTCAAGAAGGAAAGAAGAAAAACGTTAAGTTGTTGAAAACTTATGATGTGAGATTTCATATTATTTAGATTGTATTAGATTGTACGGCTGTTTATTACGTGGACATGTATGATGAGTCTCATATCGAATATTTATCCATCAAATGTGATTGCAATAAGCAATTATAAGGAACCATAATTTAGTTAGCTTATTTGTTGTAAGTTTATTTGATTAAAAGTGAGAGAAAAAAATGATCTTAAGTACAATAAATTGATTTACGAGGAAAAACAAAACTTATTTGCTTACCATCATTAATTTTTGTTAATTAATTTTTAGCTAACAACAAATAAGGGCTACCAAATACTCACTAAGTGTAAGAGAGAAGGATAGGGATCATAGAATGTGAACAATGTGCTAAGGAATTAAATTCTGGCAGATGAAGACTTAGAAATATCAAAAAGAAGAGTAATATATATATATATATATATATATATATAGCTCAGGCAATCCCGGCATACACAATGAGTATTTTCAAACTCCCAGATACCCTTTGTGATGAGATGTCTGGTATGGTTCGTGCTTTTTGGTAGGGTCATTCCAATGGAAAAAACAAAATGGCTTGGATATCATGGGATAAAGTTTGTGTTCCGAAAAGAGAGGGTGGATTGGATTTCCGAAACCTAAAAGCTTTCAACTTGGCACTTCTCGTCAAGCAAGGCTGGAGACTACAAACTAATACCAACTCTCTAGTATACCGTGTCCTCAAAGCTTGCTACTTTCACCCACTGTGATTTTCTACATGCGGAGTTGGGCTCAAAACATTCCTTTGCATGGCGAAGCATCATGGCTGCCCAAGATGTCATTAAGAGTGGAAGCAGATGGCAAGTAGGTGATGGCTCTTCCGTCCAGATTTGGCTTGATAAGTGGCTCCCACAACAAACTACATTTCGAGTCATCTCCCCACCGCATACAATACCTGCTGATTCACGAGTCTGCACCCTCATAAATGCAGAAACTGGGGAGTGGCAAGAAGACATGATCGATACACCACATTTTTCTGCCAGTAGACGCCGATGCCATTTTGGCTATCCCAAGAAGCCGAGTTAGAGCCAAAGATCGTCTAATCTGGGCCTACACTCCAAGAGTTTTGTTCACAGTAAACAGTGCGTATAAGGTGGCCTTATCCCTATCCTCCCATGCAAGCCCATGCACGTCATCAAATGCGCCTAACCATACTTACTACTGGAGCACCATTTGGGGGTCTTAGCCTTCCAAACAAAATAAAAACATTTGCTTGGATGGCTAGCCGCAATATATTACCCACCAAAACAAACCTCTGCCATCGTGGGGTCCTGGATGAAGCCTTATGTGAAGCATGCGGCTTGAGTGAGGAAACCAGCGGACATCTCTTTTGGGACTGTACAGTGGCTCGCGAGATTTGGGAAGCATCTGGTCTGCCACTAGATGTTAGAGGTATACGCTACAGGGAATTTATTGATCTTATATGGCACCTCATTTTTGTCCAACCAGGGCAGCTGAAGCTATAGGCGATTTAGGCCGCCGTCTAAGGCCCCTACTGGTAAGAGGGCCCCCAAATAGCAATAATATATTATATAATATTAATTTCTCATCTTGAAAAAAAAAAAAAACCCTGTTTCTCACTCTAAACCTAACATGAAGGCAAAAAAGAGAAAAGAAAAAAAAAGGCCTGTTAACTGAGAAGGCTAATCCCAATTCCCATCATCAAAAAAAAAAAAAAAAGAGGCCTGTGAACTGACGTGAAAGCTAATCCCAATTCCCATCATCTAAAATGAAAAAAAAAAAGGGGCCATTTTTCACACTGAAGTGACACTATTCCTATCCCCAAATCTTTTGCTTGCAGAATAAAAGATTGCAAAAGGCAGAAAGTTTAAAGGTAAGGCAGAACCGCAAAAAGAAGAAACAAATAAGAAAAGGCAGAAAAAAGAAAGAAAAAAAAAAAAAAACACTCTCACTCTCTAACTCTCTCCAAGTCTCCATCTTGATTCTAAAAAAAAACACTCATTTTAGTTAACTTACTCATCAATTGGTGTTGGCAATAAACTTGGTGTGTTCACAAATCTTCATTTCATGTACTTTTTTGTTTTCTCTTCCTTTGCCTCTTTCGTCTTCTTCAGCTGTTGGGTTTTTTTTTTTTTTTTTTTTTTTTTTTTTTTTTTTTAATTTTTTAGAAGAGGAGCTGCTGGATTTTAAGTCTTCTTCTTGGCTTTAGATTTCTCTAGAAGGGTATTTGGCTCTGGAATGGTCCAACCGTCCAAATGGACCCCTTAAAGAATTAAAGTATTGTTTTGTTTTTGCTTTTGGCTTTACACGTTTTGTCTTATTCTTCTTTTTGGCTTTACATGTTTTGATTTTTTTTTAAGAAATCAGATTTAGTGGGATGGAGCCATGGAGGGATAGTTAGCTCTAGGCTAGTCTTAGTCTTAGTATAGATCAAGTTGAGTCCTACACATTTTGCTAGTGGATTGGTCTTAGTGGATCCAATCTTTTACTAAAAAAAAAAGGTTTAATGCTACAAAAAAAAAAAGAGTATTGATAACAAAATTATAAATTTACAATAATTTACTTTGTATTAATTTTAATTTTAATTTTTTTTTGTGCAGGTTTAAAGTGTAAAGTGATCGTATTAAGTAAAGCTACAATTGTACTTTTGATAAACCAGGTTCTATTGTTTTATACATTAAATTATCTTTTAACTTTCTTTCCTTTATTTAGTTTTATGTGAGATAGAGTTGTTTTTCAACAATTTTAGCAAAAAAACAAGTCGATTTCATGCTAAGTTAAGAGATAATTTTTTTTTGATATTTTTTTATCCTACCAAATATTAGAAAATGCATAAACTTTTCCAATGAAACAATATATGGATGTAAGCAGCAACATTATTATTATTTTTTTGTTGAGAAAATGTAAGCAACAATATTAAGCACTCTGTTTTTGCATTCCTTTGAACTTTGAACTTTTATATACTCCCCGTACAGCGTATACTTGGGAAAAATCATCACAATTATCAAAGAAACATACATGTACTAAATTTATTATCCGCAATCACAATTTAAGGCCATAGTTTATTCTAATTATTATGGTACAGAGGGACCAAAATCACAATTTAGCATGAAATCTCAATGGTCTTGACATCAGGCTTCTTTGCCTCCACCTTAGGGACTGTCACAGTGAGAACACCATTCTCCATTGCAGCCTTGATTTGATCCATCTTAGCATTCTCAGGAAGCCTAAACCTCCTCAAGAACTTGCCACTGCTACGCTCTACTCTATGCCGCGTGTCTTTCTTCTCTTCCTTCTCCACTTTCCTATCTCCGCTTATTTGGAGCACTCTGTTAGGGATTAGCCATATTATCAATTGAAAATGAAATGTTAGTGGAACTTGAATGCAAAATTTTAATTAGTAATTTTGCCTCTCAAAAAGCAAGAAAAATAAATTTTAATTGAAAAAAAATATAAATTTATAATTAAATATAATAAAAGGCCCCATTTACAACTTTTGCCTAAGGCCTCCAAATTCGTTGAGTCGGCCCTATGTCCAACACGTGGGAAAAGAACTACTTGAACTCATTGTAACCATTGCATGGTGGATGCGGTACAATAGAAACAAAACAAGGCATGGAGCCCCACGCCAATCCAGCAGGGATATAATCCATAAAGCCCGACTCATACTTGAAGACTACAAGCTTGCCCACCTCCAAAAGCCTCTGCATAAAGAACATGCAGACATACGGTGGATCCCGCCAGATTATCCATGGTATAAGATCAACGTGGATGCAGCCGTCTTCTCAAACAAAAAGGCCGTGGGAATTGGTGTCGTGGTGCGCGACCATGAAGGTTCGATGCTAGCTGCTCTGAGCAAATGCATACCACTACCGCTGGGACCTCTTGCAGCTGAAGCCAAGGCCATGGAAGAAGCAACTCACTTCGCTCCAGACATCGGACTATAGGAGGTTATCTTTGAGACCAACTCATCAATCATCTTAGGTGCTCTCACCGGCTCATCCACAACACCGGTTACTGTTGAGGACATCATTAGAGGCATTCAACACACCCTGCGTGACTTTCGAAGCAAGGTTTTCAGGCCCAGACTGTTCATTGAACCGTAAAAGGAAGAAGTTCAAGGTTTTTGAGGTCGAACTGAGGTCGAACCGTGATAACGTCATAATTAATTTAATAATTATTTTAAATATATATAAAAATATGAAATTAGTAAAAAATATAAAAATTAACTAAAATAGTCCAATTAAAACTATAAATCCATATTTTAACTATTTCTAATATATCCATCTATAGCCCAAATATGAAATATCTATCCAATAATAATAATAATCATTTTTTTATAAAAAGAAAATTAAAAGAATTAGATTGTCTTTCCAAGTTCCACTTTCCAATGCTCACGTGACCAGCTATCTAGCTCACATTCACAAACCTAAAAAAGCACTAGAAACAAAAGTGAATGAAATTATAGGAAGAGATAAAAAAGCAATACGAACAAAAGCATATGAAAAAAGAATTGTGATGTTATATCCACAATATTTTTCACAATATTTTTACAAGAATCACATCAAAATCTTATGTGGAAAGTTGTTACTAGTTCTAATTTAAATTCATCACTGAAATTATTTTTTTACTCATCAATATTAGTTAATAACAATCTATTACTTAAAATTTATTGTGAAAATATTGTAGTAGTATTTCTTAATTAAGATTTTTTATTCTTTATATTATTTTTCTTTCTTTCCTTTCAATCTCCTCCACACACGTGTCCACTGTCCAATGATCTCTATCCCCCTTCTTTTATTTACTTTTTCTCCTCAAGAACCTTAGAACATTCCAGCAACCTCATTTTCTTCACATCAAGGAGAGAGAGAGAGAGAGAGAGAGAGAGAGAGAGAGAGAGAGAGAGAGAGAGAGAGAGAGAGAGAGAGAGAGAGAGAGAGAGAGAAGCTGGGTCAGATCGCCGAAAGGACAAGCTGATGGAGATCGGCATTCACCATATCCGCTACTGTCCCACCGCTGTTCGTCCTCCTCCCCACCACCAGATTGAGTCAGATCGTTGAAAGGACAAACCTGTGGAGATCGGCGTTCATCATGTCCGCTACTGCCCCACCACCGTTCGTCCTCCTCCCTACCACCAGACTGGGTCAGATTGGCTTGTTCTTCATATTTATTTATTTATTTTCCATATTTACCTATTTTGATTCAACTTTATTGTAAGAATTGGTTTTGTTTTGTGTTTTTTGTTTGGATTATGTGAGACTTTTTTGAGAGTGAAGCAAAGAGACTGAAACACTGAAGCAAAGAGACATTTTTTGATCCCAACAGTTGTGTTTCTTTTTCCTTTGTTTTTCTGTGTTTTTTTTTTAATTTTTAAAAATTTTTTTTTTTAAAAATTTTAGGTTCAGATTCAAAGGGAACCGTGAGAAGCTGTCTGATCACGGTTCTCAGAACCGTGTGGTTGAATCGCCGTTTGAACGGTTCCTTGCTTTTTGGGCATAGACTGGTTCTTAAACTTAAAAGAACCGTGATTGTGAGAGGTTCACGGTTTTCTTGGTCGGACCATACGGTCCGGTCCGGGTTTCAAAACTATGTTTCAAAGAACTCAGATACTGCATGTTAGGCGGCAAGGCAACGTACCAGCACACACTTTGGCACAACAGGCCAAAGGGATTGACACTTTTGTTTGGTTAGAGGAAACCCCATCATGTATTGAAAACTCTGTGTTTCAGGACGCTTTGTATCTTTCTCATTCTGAATAAAATCCACGTATTTCTCATAATATATATATATATATATATATATATATATATATATATATATATATATATATTTACAAAATAGAATTTCTACTCTAACCTAATCTAAGTGTATACGTGTGGGAAGCTCCTTCCTGGAAACTTGAACCCCAGCCTTTATCCTTCACACCCCACAAGCATTTATACTTGTGAAGTGATCATCGTACTAAGGGTGTGCAGTGGTGAGTAATAAATTAATTGAAAATTGGAGATGATGTTTTTTTTATTTTTTATTTATTTATTTATTGCCAAATTAAATAATGGAATAGAAGAAAGTGACGTTTCTAGCTAGGTGTTGGGATTCAGCATGCACTCGTGCTAGCCATCAAGCTAAGCTAGCACGTTCTTATTTTTCAGTTTTACATCATTAATTTGTAATTATATTTGAAGAATTAAAATTCAGGGATTTAAAGAATAATTGTTAACACAAGTTATTTAATATGAATTTAACAATATATTTATTACAGATTTGACCATTTGAGTTTTGAAGATTTTGTTCTAATTAAAACACTTATGAAAATATATATTTAAGTTAACATATATTGAAATAAAATTTCACTCATAATAATTTCAAGTTTACATAGAACAAAATCTTTAAGTTAAATATATTTATATTTATTACAGGCTTAAAATTAATCCACAAATTTCATTGATTATCAGAGAAAAAAAAAAAAAAAAAAAAACTGAAATCCAAAATTTTATCTTCAAATATTTTCACGGAAGTGGATTGGGCATCCCGGCCAGTTTAATTAGATAAGGTGCTCAGCCCATAAGTACATATTGGTCTCAAAAGAATGCCACGCTCAATCTTTTCGAATTTCGATCCTTATATTATTTTATCACCCAAAGAAGAAATTCTTATTATTTGATCCTGGGTCTAAGCAAATTAAGGTATGGAAATCTTAATGCAGCGGCTTGTATATCCGTTTCCCCTGTCATTAATTTTTAGTAAATATCATTCTGATGGAAGATACTTTAAACTATATATATATATATATATATATATATATATATATATATATATATATAAACGTGCTATTCAAATTTGATATGACTGGCATTTATTTGGATAAATTAATGTGACTGGAATTCTTGAACAATACAACAAGGAAGTTAGATGGATGTAATAAAGGCTATCAACTCATCTTTTTTCGAGATAGTTACAATATGGTACTAACCCGCAAATCAAACATTTTTATCTCCTTAAACACCAAAACATTTCGTGTATAAATAAGTGTCATCAATTTAACTATGAGACTGGAGATCCTTCGCCATCAGCCCATTTCATTTGACTTCTTGTAGCCAATATATCCAAAGAAATTAGTAATTGAATGTGAAGTTTGGAATGAGCCAAACTAGAAAACACGGCCAAAATGGCCAAATAACCATAAAATCATAACAATATATTTAGTAGTTCTAGTTTTCAAACTATATTTTTTTCTAGCAATTCGAGTTTAAGAAACTCGATTTAGGGTCCATAAATCGAGTTTTT
Source organism: Quercus parvula (assembly GCA_030820535.1). Taxonomy (NCBI): domain Eukaryota; kingdom Viridiplantae; phylum Streptophyta; class Magnoliopsida; order Fagales; family Fagaceae; genus Quercus; species Quercus parvula. The sequence continues at coordinate 13,754,077 of JAUAME010000002.1, read as the reverse complement.
GAGACTCGATTTTTATGGATTGTTCACATCTGATGTGGCACTTTTTCCATGTGGCATCTACATGAAAATCGAGTCTTAGAGTCTCGATTTCAAACCAAAAATAAATCACCCAAAACGCAGAAACAGCAAAAAAAAAAAAACTCAGTAAAAAAAACCCACCCAAATCAGAGAAGAACCCAGAGAAGGAAGAAAAAAAAAATCAGAACAGAGAAGAACCCAGATCAGAGAAAAGAGAGAAAGAATCTGGAGACCTAGGCCGCAGGCGACCTAGGCCGCGCGGCCTGGGTCGCGCGCTTGGGCTCGCGACAGGCGACCCAGGCCGCGCGGCCTGGGTCGCGCGCCTGGGCTCGCGACAGGCGACCCAGGCCGCGCGCTGGGCTCGCGACAGGCGACCCAGGCCGCGCGCCTGGGCTCGCGACAAGCGACCCAGGCCGAGCGCCTGGGCTTGCGCGGCCTGGGTCGCAGGCGAGCCCAGGCGACCCAGGCTGCGCGCCTGGACTTGCGCGGCCTGGGTCGCAGGCGAGCCCAGGCGACCCAGGCTGCGACAGGCGACCTGTTTCTGGGTTTTTTTTTTTTTTTTTAATTTCTCTTTTTTCTCTTGGTGGATTTCTTTGTTAGGATTGCTGTGGTTTTGTTGGTTGTTGCGGTGGTTTTCTTTGTATTGCTGTGGTTTTGTTGGTTGTTGAGTTGAGAAGCTGTAAAGGCAAAATTTTTTTTTTTTTGGCTGTAAATGTAAATCGAGTCTTAGAGACTCGATTTACAAGTAGATCCTACGTGGAAAACATGCCACCTCAGACCCAATTAGAACATGCAAATCGAGCCTTAAAGGCTCGATTTACAGGTCCAAAATCGACCCTCTAAAACTCGAATTGTTAGTAAATGATATAGTTTCCAAACTGGACCTATTAACTATATAGTTGGTTTTTTATTGTTAGTTACCCATTTTCGCCAGAAAACACCCATACAAGGAGTTATGACTCGTTTGGTTTAGAGGTGTCTCAGTTTTCATAACTCAATTTTCAAAACTCATAACTCAAACCCAAAACTCATAACTCATAACTCATAATTCAGTTTTCATTTTCTCTCAAAAACTCCAAAATTCTTGTTTGGCAACATAACCCAATCAAATAACTCAAAATTTAAGCCTACTTTTTGCCAAAATGGTGGAGCTCACCCACTGACACCGCACTGTTTGCTTATGTTTGGTACCCGCGGGGGATTTCTTTTACCTCTCACAAGACATTTTCTCCCAATGCAACACACCCAATCCAGAAACAAACCCAAACCCCATAAAGTGAAAAGCACTGCATAGACTTCCCTGTTTGACGCTGGCTCAGATTGGAAACAGGTTCGGTCTTCTTTACTCTTCTTTCTATTTCTATTTCTTTATGCTTTTAATCAATACCCATTAACATCTCTTTTCCCAGAAACCCATTTCACGCACCAATACCCAGCTACACCGAAACCTAGCTCCACCACCACTGACAGCAAACCCAGAAATCCACAACCACAACCTCCACCACCAACAGCCCTCAACACAACCACAAGCTCCACCAAAAAACCCACAAAAACCCACAAACATAGAAAACCCAAACCCAAACCCAAGAATCCTTAGATCAAAAACCAAAATCACGAAAATGAGGTGTGGGTTTTTGTTTCTGGGTATAAATTTATGCATGTATGAAAATGGTGGAGTGGGTCTGAAGAAGAAAGAAAGAAATTAAGAAAAAGAAAGAAGAAGAAGGAAAAAAAAAAAAAAAAACGTTGGAGTGGGTCTGAAGAAGAAAGAAAAATAAAGAAGAAGATGAGGAAAAAAAAGGCCTTGAAATCAAAGCCCAAAAAGCACACCTTAACCCGATTAAAACGCAAATCACAACTGAAATCGAAGCCCTCTGCCATCATCTCGTGAAGAAAAAGAAGAAAAGAAACCAGAATGAAGAAGAAAGAAAAAAAGAAAAAAAGAAAAAAGAGAAGAAGACGAAAGAACCCAGCCGTGAAGAAGAAAAAAAGAAAAAAGAAAAGAAAAAGAGAAGCAGCTGAAAGAACCTAGCTTGAAGAAGAAAAGAAAGAAAGAAAAGAGAAAAGAGGAGAGGGAGAGAAGAAATATCAGTACAGTGGAGAGGAAAAGTGAAGAAGAAAAAGTGGCCTTGAGTGTCTGACTATGGGTCCCATAAAGTCACAATATTTATCATTATGCCACTAAAAGTCAGTTTTCAACTTCTGAAAACACTAATTTGGTGTTTTCAGTTTTCATCACTCTCACTCAAAATTTTTGAGTTTGAGTGATGAAACAACATTTGGAAATCAAGCCAAACAAAAAAAATTGTGTGGATCCCATGTTTTTTGATAATTCAGTTATGAGTTTTGAATCATATCACTTAAAACTCCTCTAAACCAAACAGCCCTTGATGTTCAATCAATTCTTGCAATTTATGATCTTTTTCCTCATGCATGGACTCAAAAGACTTTATGCGCATCCAGAATAATACATTGGATGGTCACTCATTCTGAAGTCTGAACCAGTATCATAACCAACACTGAAATTCCTTACCATGTCCGATTCATTCACTGTGCGGCGGCTGTAAAGTTTCTAGTTTCAACTACCTCACCCATCCTATTGTGACTCGTCAAGTAGGTTATACATGCAATTTGTGCGTGTATATGAGGAAGAAAGAAAGAGAATTGCCTCACCAATCATATATCGAAGTACTTTTCTGTCACTGAAAATGTGAATGCCTTTCTTTAATTTGCGGTGCAACTTTTAAAACTATACTAAGGAAAATCTTTGGTCGCTGCGTTTCCTTTTAAGCCTTATAATTATGATGATGCTTGGTAGCATGCAGGCTGCATGGTACGATCCAAGCCTTGAGGCTTTCCTTTTCAATACCGGATTGGCATGTCTTTCTGTTGTATTATCAGATATTTCACTCGGAATAAGCATTAATCACTACTTTATTCAACAATTCTGTTAGTCGAGACAAATATAATAATAACCATGGGGAAACAAAGGATGTTTCAACCTATTTCCTCATTATTACAAGATGATATTTGGGACTTGTAACTAGCACACAGTACAAACTAGCTATAAATAGTAGCAGCATTCTTGGTATATATATGGAAACACAAATCTTTGAAGTCAAGGCAATATTCCACCTCCAAATCCTCCTCCAGCTCCTTCACCAAATCCACCACCTGCCCCACCACCTACCCCACCACCGCCGCCACCACCAAACCCTCCCCCGCCTCCACCGCCAAGCCCTCCTCCTATTCCAGACCCAAACCCACCTCCAGCTCCAGCTCCACCTCCAAAACCTGAGCCACCACCTAGTCCACCCCCACCACCTCCTCCACCACCAAACCCTCCTCCTCCTCCTCCTCCTCCACCCAAGCCAGAACCCCCACCAAATCCAGCTCCACCACCTGCACCAGCACCAGAACCACCACCCAAACCACCACCACCCCCGAGCCCGCCACCATCACCACCACCTAGTCCACCACCATAACCTGGAAAGTTGAAGAATGTCTTTTGCTCACCCAATGCACCCTTTTGGTTCAAGAGCCTCCTAGCACTAGTACTAGTGCAAATAAGTGCACCAAGAAGCAGCACCAAAATAAGCTTAGAAGTACCAGAAGCCATCATTTCTGAGAGAATACCAGAGATAATGTTCGATGAGAAATGAGGTCCGGAAGAAGAGAATATATAGAAGTTTAAGAAATGAAATTAGTGAGGGAAGATGTAACGGTTGTGAAGGCCAAAATTAAATTTTTATATACGTACCCGGTACCCATCTAGTCATCTATAATCCGTGCTGCTTCAGTTATGGAAGCCAACTGCCACTAGAGAAAAAGAGTCCCCCCCCCCCCATGTTGATGAGCAGTAACTTGGATTTGCTCATGTTCATTCACTTTTCGATGTTCCTAACATTGTTAACAACGTTTAAATTCTTTCATCTAACTCTCTGTCATCCATCTTTTTGTGATTTGATTGAACAATATTTCTGTATACTCTTACTTTTCTCTTTTGCCATGCTTTTTTTTTTTTTTTTTGGATGGATATGCAAAAGTGATTCGAAAGAGCAGAGTAATGGATAATAGAAGGTCCACTATTTAAGCATAATGTCAAGCTCACTTCGAAATATAAACTCTTCTATACTCTTACCTAATTGAGGAAACTAAACTATCAAACTTATCAATTCTTGGCATTAGATCATGTGCTTGAGTCCAATAGCTAGGGCGTTTGTCTCAGTGGTCCACTAAGTGAAAAAGTGTATGCATTAACATGTGCAACAATAATTATCCTTAATTTTAATATTTTATTTAAATACTTTTTTTTTTTTTTTTGGGTACAAAAGTGATGCTCATTTGAGAGGATGAGCTTCCACATAGCCAACCATCCATATATATAAAAGAAATCTTGGTCTCTCTTAACCTGTTATATATAGGATTCCATGACTAAGAAATCTTGAGTTTGTAGACCACGCACAGCACGTTTGTAGAGTACATTAAATGAGGCCTTGGATCAATCGTTCTTCTGTTGCATACACGGTATATATGGCTCAAAATTATACTAATTAACTACAATCAAGGTGAATATATGCTTAAACCTATAATGTTAGGATTTTAAATTTTGGATATTTTGAAATTTTGATTTATTGTGATGTTGAATCAATCAGCAATGTGTTATCTTATCATGTAACTTAATATATAAATACAATGGGCTGCCGACGCTTATATAAATATAAAAGACATAGGGACCCTGCAGCTTTTAAGAATCGCCAAACTATGTACCAACCTTCGTACACAATTTAAGCTGCTGAAAATATAGATGAGTGTATTTTTCACCGGAAATCTGACCATTTGGTAATTTTATCATGCATGACGGCAATATGATCTCAAGCAAACTATTGCTGACCATATTTCCCAGTTACACTCAAAGAAGAAAACTAATTTCAACCGAGTGAATCTTCAATGAGTAATTACCTTCGCCCTTGATAATAATAGTTCAAACTATGCATTGGGGGCTAAAGTAATAACAAGTGCTTGCTAATGTAACTTTCAACGCAGAATGCCATTCTTCATTCAAATCCGCTGCCTGAAACTTTTTGCTCCTTTGGTTAATTACATGCGCGAGTTAATAGTGAGAATGAGAAAATCCTAAGTGACTAAGTTGAATTATTGAGCATAAATTATCAAGCCTAGTTGAACTAAATTGAATTGAAGTAAACCATCTTGAAGTGCACTAATTCGAAGTAAATCATCTCAAAATGAACCAATCCAGAGCAAGCCATCTCAAACTAAAGTAAAATGTAGAAAATTTAACACATTAAAGCCTAAACGATTATTCCACCACTAAATTGATTTGAAGCAAACAAGAATTTAGATCAAACTTAAACAAACAACTAAATATTGCATCATACTTGATAAATATTGAATTAAATAAGATCACTAGTACAAAGGAAATGCACTTACAATAAGTATTTATAAAATCTCCTACAAAGTCTTAGGACTACTTGATTTGCTTAAGAACTAATCTTTATAATTGAGGTTTCGACGGTTACACTTGGTTCTCTTTTCCATGTGTCTCTCCTAAATTGACACCCACTGGCCATGATAACTATCTTCCTGCTAGCAGGAGTTGGTAGCCTCTTATGACCACCTTGAGGCAACTACAACTAGCTACTTCCTTGATATCTTTGTTCACGTAGCAAGTGTCTTCTCTTTTGATTATGTTTCATTAACCGCCCATGTTTTTCTCAAGGTAACTACTCACAATCCCATAGAATTGCCTTTTTTTTTTTTAATTTTTTTTTAGAATACTAAATATTTTTTACACATACATGGAAAGAGGGAAGAAGTTTTTTTTTAAAAAAAACTTACAGTAGTGTATATATATCCAAAATGGCCTAACTTTTGGATACACAACACAGACTTTAAACCTTTTTTATTCATATTCATTTTCTAATGTGTGATTAACCCACTATTTTTTCTTTTGAGATAACACACATACACGAAGAGATGGGATAAGGTTTTTTAATACCAAACAAACAGATTACATCACATTACAAACTTTGGAGTACGTCTGTCTTGCTATCATATTAGCAAGTTTCTTCTTTCAGCTACTACAGAGTCTGAAGTTCTCAAAAAAACAATTAGCATAGAGTATTGCTTAATAATATTATATATATATATATATATATCTTCTAATAAGTTTTCAATCCACCAAGGCCAGTGAGTCTTAGCCCTCCAAAAGTGTTGGATTTCCTTGCTATCAGTTAGGATCACCACCCTTTGAAGACCCAAATGAGCTGCGTAGAGAAGCGCCTCATAGATTGCCTTAGATTAACGCCAGTCGTGACTCACCTGGGCCTTAATGTTTGGTTTTATTATATTCCACATGGACATCCACACAAACTCTGTTTTAACCTCGCTAATCTCTGCTCTTCCATGTGTTCTGCTAATTAATTAATTATTTGGCTCAACACATGCCCTTTTTAATTTAGTCCTATGTAGCTATGTTGCTCCAAACCTCATATGGAGCCCTTTCATTTGCCCTCTAGCAAACATGCCATTAGCATATGAGAAAAATAAATTATAAATATATACTGGAAAAATATCTAGATATGAAATTAAAAAAAAAAAAATTAAATCTAAAAAATGGATCTATTTATAATTTGTTACTAGTGATAGAAAAAAAAAAATTTTTGGTGAACTTTTTACAATTTATATTTACTTTCAAAACTAAAGCCAGGAGCTTTGTAGTTTAAATAGCATTTTTTAGTGTTTTTAATATATATTTTTAGAGTTCAAATCTCCCATCCTCCAACTACTGAATTATTCAACAACAAAAGCTAAAATTCTGAAAGGAATTTTTACAAATAGAAGAAAATATTCCAATTTTGAAAATCTAAATTATATAAAAAGAAAAAAAAAAGATTCTTTATCAAGCATATCTATGTTACAATTTTTTTAATAAAAAGGAAGTGTTTTAAAAACTAAAATTAATAAAATCATACAAAGATCGATTATGCCACATCCAAAAAAAAAAGTTGAATAGAGATGTTAACAAAATTTGAATACAAAAATTTTATTATTAATTTTTCATATCAAAAAGTGAGAAAAATGGATTTCAATTAAAATAATTATAATACATAAGTTATATATATTCTTTAATTATTTGACATAAGAAAAAAATCTTACTTAAAATTAGCCTCTTAGGTCACAAATTGTATCAGGTTGGCCTTGGAGTGCACTCTTAATTATTTGTATTTATAAACTATTGTGGACTTCCCATGATATCATTAGATATGGAAGCGCATTAATCTTATCTATATTACACACATGCACCCGCCTTGTCTTGTCTTGTGCGTGAAGAATCCAACTTAATTTGTTTTGTTTTGGCTCATTTATAACTCCCTAATTTTTCAAATCATTTGTTGTTGGACTAAACTTTCTTGCGATTTTAGAGTTGTTTGTGACGGTTGTCAAAACGTTACCATTTAGCTTATTTTGTAAGTTAATCTATTATTTTATTGATATTTGACCAAGTCAGTGGATCATTTAACACACCAACAGAGACTTTCTCATAAACTTTTATAACCTTTTCCAGCAAACCACTTGAATCTACGACTCTCTGTCTTCCTCAAGTGTTCTTACTCTCTCCTGCAGAATTTTTTACTCTTTGAAATTTTCTTTTATCGATTACATAGGAAAGATTTCTATAAAAGGTTAGTTCTTAAACTTTTGTGTGTGAAATCCAGTGTAAATGTCGATGCTATAATATGATCTAGAGAGTTGTTAAGCCAAAAAAATTATTTCACACTGGGCCAGATTCACTTGGACCTTTGTACTACTGTATTACATTGTACTTTCCTAGTTAGGCTAAAAGCCCGTATAAAGGCCCCCTTGTGAAAAACATGATGTATGTGATTGAAATTAATTTTACTCAACGACAGAATACTGCTATTCGCACATATACCTTCCACACAACCCACATAGTTCATCTCAACCTTTGGTTTTCAAAATAAAATACAAATTGACTTTGAGAATAAAATACAAATGTGACATCTTCAATTAAAAATGATGCAGAGATATGAGAAATTCGTGTACAATTTATGTACAGAAAGCATTTCTATTAATATCTTGGTGTTTGAGTAGAAATCAATTTTTAATTAATTTTGGACTATTATCATTGTTTTAAGGTTGTTCCAAGTGAAATTTATGGTGCTATGACCAGCTCGAAGTAAAATCTAACTTTGTATTGGTTTTGCATTTTAAAAATTGTGAGAAAATTATGCTTTCGTACGGAAACTTTTCACAACAACAACACTTTCCATAATTTTAACAAGCACTAAATTTCATTTTTTAAAACCAGAATGTTTTCAAAACAGAACTTCTAAAACCGCTATTTTTTTAAAAAAAAATTTTAAAGATGTACATTTTCAAACAGCTAACCCAAATGAACACAACCACGTCTTGGTCTGTGTATTGTAGAACTACCAACAAGGTCAAGTCACTTTTTGAAGTCCCAAAAGTTTCTTTATCATTATGTGCATGATTTTAAGCAAGAGTAAGCTCAAGAGAGACGTCATTGACATCGGCACTTTTGTTCAGCTTCAACAATGACTGGGGCGCTTTTGAGTTCATTGATAAAGACATTTTGCAATCATTCACTCGCTCTGTATTCCCTGTAAATATTTCTAATGCTTGATGATTGCTCTTGCAACCGGAAACAGTACCTAGTAACACTCCCTTCTGCTCATTCCTTCCCTGAAAATATAATAAATTAACATGGAAATATTTAGACCAATGGCAAGAACAAACGTGTATGTGTTTGTTGTGTATACATGTGTCTGTGCATGGGTGCGTGTCTATGAAAAAGGCATCTCCTGCATCTTATATAATAGTGTGCGAGTATCACGTAGCTATGGTCCACACGCTGTGATCTGTGATAAAATGTATATATTGGATGAATAAGATAATTATTAACATTTGAGAGAGGGAGAGAGAAAGAGTACTTGAGTAGCGTAGCTCTTGAGCAGATCCTTGAAGATGATGTAAGACTTTGGCTTCTTCTCCCATGCTTTGCTTGTTGTTTCTTGGTATGATAGCGGCTCAGTTACATCCTTTCCAATATTCCCCATTTCTTGCTTCACCACCCTGCCACCAAAGGCACCAAAAACTGAATACGTAATTGATTCTCGTGGCCATGTAGCACTGGAATCCTCCATACTGAGGTGATTCTTATTCTCAATGTTAGAACACGTGGGGCTGTAAAAAGGTTCTTCTCTACATACACATTTTCCCTTGGCATATATTCTCCTTTCATGATGATTGTTAAGAAAAAGAAGAAAACCTAACATCTTACAGTCAAATTGATAATATACTTAAATGAATGATGTAAGCCACAGCTCTTCAACAATGAGTACGTGTGAGAATCATATATATATATATATATATATATTAATTATGGTTGATATATTATAGGATTAGTGCTCATGATATATGTTAAAGATATATTAGCTCATTAACATAGTCTCAAGTTTAATTTTACTTTGTGTGTAAGTCAAGTCTCTTACTTGTACTAGAAATCTATAATTAGTCTAAGATTTAGTTTACTATATATACACATGTTTTGGTTCATTGTAATATAAGATTTGTACTACACTTTAATATATTATTGATGTAACACTTTAGGGTTTCCTCCGTGGATGTAAGTTGTTAGGCTGAATTACGTTACTCTCGTGTGTTATTGTGTTTTACACTTTATGCTTTCGTTTCCACATCTATACTAGTATATTCAACATGGTGTATCAATATTAATATTTAACATGGTATCAGAGTCACCTTCCTGTGACCATGGTTTTCTGTCCTTATGGTGTATTAAGAGCAATCTTTTTCTTCCTCAATGTTTTTTCATTGCGTTCATCTTCTTTGGCTTCTCACTACTATCGTCAAAATTATTTGGTATAGTCAAGCCACTGTTAGAACTCTCATCAACACTACAAGATCATTGCCTTCCTCAAACCACTATCACAAAGTCAAACTTCATTAAGGAGATCTTCTCAACCTTATCAAATCTCAAGATTTCATCAAGATTCCATATTGAATTTGAGAGGGAGTGTTAGAGATATATTAGCCTATTAGCATAGGCCCAAGCCTAATTCTACCTTATGTGCAAGCTAAATCTTCTACTTGTACTAAAAGCCTATTAGTTTATGGTTTAGTCTATTATATATACACATTTTATGGTTCATTATAATATAGGATTTATATTTCATTTTAATATATTATTAATTTAGTCCTTTAGGGTTTCCTTCGTGGATATAGGCTATTATGTTGAACCATGTTACCCTCGTGTGTTACTGTGTTCTACACTTTATGTTTTTACTTCTGCATCCATATTAGCATATTCAATATGGTGTATTAATACTAATATTTAACAATATATATACTAAAGAGTAGGAAATGTGTTAAAAAAAATCCACAAACCATTGGTTTGGTATGGTCGTATTCTTGAGAGTACGATCTCCATCGCACTGAGTTCCTCCATTGCTCGTGAACTGTAATGAGTTGGTATCAACCAATCCCTTGTCCTTTTGTTGGCAATTGCTTTGCTCTAAGCATGATAAGAAATTTGAATTACGGAAAACCTGCATTTTTTCATTCTTTGCTGTCTCTGCTCCTCCTGCAACAAGAATCAACACATACAGCTTAAAGAAGAGGTCTCCATGGTACACTTTTCTCCTGTACAAAGGTGTATAACCTACTTATGGTCTAAGGAGGTGTAATTCATAGTATGAATAACTATCAAGTGCACATAACCAAACAAACCACTTGGAACCTAAACACTTGCGTAAGTGCGCGCTTGATTGAACTAAAATGCACATTTTTCAAATATAATATAGAATAATCTTTAATTAAAAAAATATATGTAACATCTGAATAAAAGAATTAATAAACTCAAATTAGTAATATATTTTTCCCGTTAGTTAAAAATTTAAAATGAATACTGCAATTGCACAGAATTAAGTTCATATTTTAAATAAATTATTTTAATTTCTTTATATTTTTATATGGTAACTTTGAAAACAATTATTAATGGACAATATAATAATAATTTAGTGATAATATTTTATATAATTCTCTTGTGCTTTATTAATCAAATAAAGTAAATGATTCTTCTAAATATATATATATATATATATATATATATTCAAAAGTCAAAGACCATGTAGTAGAAAAATAGTAAATTAGTGTAATATAGTGCCTTAAAAAAATATTTGTATAATGAATTAATATTCATATCAAATAATTAATTTTCATGATTCATATAATTTTTTTTACCAAAAAAGGAAGAGCGTGCCTAGGCATGCATTTTGCTTATTTAAAAAGTGTCAGAAGTACTCTTCATTAAATGAGCTCCGTTTCAGTTTCAGTTTCGGTTTGGTGAAATGTTTATTCCTTGACGTTTTCAATTTTGAACTTTAAGCATACATAAGCACGCTTTTAAAAACATTGTAGTCTACGGAATAATTTTCCATACCTTTGACATTAATTATTCTTTTCAAATTCTTTTTTCATAACTATATCTTTGAACACTTGTAAAGGGTATCAAAACTAGCTAGGATAATAATAATAAGATTACACTAGCATGATGAAGATTTGATAAAAGTATAAAAATCAAACTATAATATAATATTTTGGGGGGAAAAGCATGTCCTTATCAATACTGGATCATTGTTGTTTACAAAAAATTCTTTGTAAAATATTCAATATATCCATTTTACTACATATTTCTTTCACATAAATATATTCTTCACATGTGAATCTTCTAAATACATATATTTGAGAAAAAAATACAATATATTAAAATAATTTTATAATTTTTTTTTTTTGGGTCTAAAATCTCATATTGAGCCGTAATGTTGAAAATAAATTACAAATGTGACAAAGGTTAGAGTTTTAGAGATGAAATATACTATTGTCGGCAAACTTTATATATTCTTTCTTTGTTCTTATATAGCAAATATTATGTATTTACTATTTGGACTGTCACACATCCTTTATAAGTAAAATTTTATGAGATGAAGTTACAACACCATTGATGAAACGCATAGGAATCTTTTAAGGAAATGACAAAAAAAATTATATGTCTCTGTCAAAGAAAACTACATCAGCCATATGAATTACATCAAACAATTTATATTAGCCCCTAATTATTGTATTTGTTGCAAGGGATCAGTGGTTTTCAGGTCTTATACTCTTATTTATTTAAGATTCTTTGGATTCAACTCTTATTTGAGACTATTCTTAAGCAATAATTATCTTATTCATCCGTTATCATTCATCTGTATATAAACATTTTTCTTCTCAAGATGCGTGGACCCCATATATTGCTGTGTGGATCTCACACACAACAAGAGGAATGATGCATGCATGAAATATCTTTTCACAAACAAAGAATTGTTTTTCTTAGACTGATTGTGAATCAGTAAGGTAAGTACTTTAATAGTCCTCTAGATACCCACGTTAACCCCAAAAAAAAAAAACAATTTATAGATAGCTAAAACTGTACCTTCTATGATCAAAAGGGTAAATGGAATTACCAACCTGATCTTCATTGTTAAAATCAAAGGAAAATTGGTAAAGAAATGTATATGCCTGCATCAGGAAAATGGAGTACATGTGTTTTTACCATGGGGGATCATGATTTTACATACCTTCTAGCATCTGCTCATGCTTCATGCTCCTGTACATCTGTCAATAATCAACCTAAGCTTTAGAAAGACTATCAAAAATATCAAAACTGTAATCACACCAAAAAAGTTCATAACAAAGAATTCACAAGATAATAATATATATATGATCTTTATCTGTAAATTAAGGAGGATTTGATAAAAAACCTGAAGATGGCTCTTTACGTGAGATAAGGTAAGGCCATTCACATTCATTATTTGTAAAACCATCTTTGGAGTAGCTCCTATATATTTAACAACAACAAAATTGAGAATTTTGTTAACAAAAAATTAAGCATAACATTACTTCATTTCCTTTTATAAAAATTAAAAAAAGGGTGATATTTGGGCCATAATAAATAGACATCTTACTGTCTTCTCCTCCAAGCCTTTCAACTGCATGCACAAAGCAGAGATGAAGATCAGGTGTCCACCGGAGCCGAGGCATTTTGGATCGAACATATGGCCTAATTACAGGCGGTGATTTCAAGCTTAACTCCGGCAACTTCTCAAGGGCGTGCCGCTTAGAAGGTCTCATGATATGAGATGATTTTGAAAGATAATCTTCATTAACAAAAGGAGAGAATGAAGACCCTTTGTGTGATTTTGAAAGATATTCTTCATTAACAATAGAAGAGAATGAAGACCCTTTGTGTGAGCTCTCACCTTCAAATCTCTTCATGGCTTCTTGTGTGTGAAAGAGAGAGGTCAGGGGGGAGTGTTTGCTCAGGATGGTTCAAAAGAGAATAAATAGCAAGTGAGACTTTGTTACAAAGTTTTGTCCTTATGTGCAGCTTTTCCTACTCTTCAGTTAAGTCCTGAGGAGTTTCAATTGGAGAAAGGAAAAATTGGACACGGAATTTCAGGCTTGGTTTTGTTTAAAAATGCCTTCATGATTGGGTGAAAAAGAAAGGTAGAAATGGAAAAAAGCAGTTCAGTCTAAAAAAAAAATCTAGGTGATATCTTTATTTTTTTTTTCTAGACATTCTTGGGTCTTTTCTAGACATTCTTTTTTATTCTTTTTCAAAAAAATAGAGGAAAAAAAAAACAATATGATTCGCCGAAAGTAGAAAACAAATAAAAAATAAACGGTAGCGGAAAGAAACCGTGTACCGTTAAGTAGCAGCGAAAAAAAACCGTGTACCGTTAAGTAATATACTAGATGGAATATACATGAGTATATTATGAATTCAGAATTTAAAAAAAAAAAAAAACAATATATATGTTAAGTAATTTAGTTCATTACATTCCAATGTTTTAATTTTTAGGGCATATTCAAAGTTAATAAAATGCTTATGTTCTCTTGGTATAATTTAGCAAGATATCATAAAAATCAATTAAATAAGTATTTAATATTTTTTTTCCAACTTTGACATGTTTTAAAGAAAAATAATAAATACATGGAGGAGATGGTGTTTATTGTGTTATTTAATTGAAAAATTAGCAACAACAAACAAACCAGCAAAATTATTCATTATCTCATATTAATATGATTTAACTTGATTTGATTTTTGTTATTCATCTAGTATATATACATATATCCTATATGACATGAAGATTTAATCATCCGAGTAAATATAAAAAAAAATTAATAGATTAATGAAAAAAATCCAAGATTATAATAACAAATGAGGAAATATTGATGTTTAATATAAATAGTATAACATGAAACAAAAATAAATTTTGATTTTAATAATTTTTTTTTTTACATAATAATACACATTGGCACAATAAACAATTATATTGTTGATAATAGTAATAAATTGTAATAAACTTAAAGTACTTTGGTAAAAATATATTATAAAAAAATTTAATAAATATTTTATATTTTTAATTAAAATATGAATTTTTGGAGTATTTTTGTTCAATGTCGTAACATTATCTATTTTTAATAAAAAAATACTTACTTTTAAAATAAAATATAACGCAAATATTTTACTAACTATGCCGTGTACCATATTTGCCTATTTAAATAAATATGTGTTCTTTAGAATAATAATAATAATATGTGTCCAACATAATAACTAGCTTTTTTGAGAGACAAACACATACATACAAAAGGAAAATTGAACGGAACACTTTAACACAAAGCACAACATGATAACTAGCTTTTATAGGTAAGAGGTTCTTTCACTTTACAAAACAACTAGTCACTTACTCCTGTAATGCACAAAAAGAATTTAAGAAAAAAATTCATACATATGTGATACATATTTAATTAATAAGCTCAATGACAAACTACATATTCTAAGCTTAGATATATGTCAATTTCGTTCCTTAAATTTTAATTTTTTTCAATTTCATTCTTGAACTTTTATTCCATATATCCGGCCAACGTGATCCTTCCATTCCTATGAAATGGACCGCCATTCAGGGTACCACTCATGCCAAAAGTCTTCTAAAACATTATTATTATTTTTTCATTTTTTTTAACTTGTAAAATATAAAAACCCAAAAGCTAATTTCTAAATATAGGAAACTATTAAAAAAAACATTTTCTTCTCTCTTTTCCTCTTCTTAACCGAGCTTTGTACCCCCTTTGCTTCCTCTATTTCTATTTCTCTTTGGGATGACAATTTTGTCTTGCCCCACTTGACTCGTCCCTTCCCACTTTGTCTCACGAGGGTTTTCCCCGCCCCGAAAAGATAGTAGGGTGGGGATGGAGTGAGATTTTAGCCCCTCACCAAGGGGCAGGAAGGGACTCAGTTTAGACTTTTTAGACCCAATCCGCCCCGACCCGCATTGATAAGGGTTTTGTAAATTTTTCATATCCTAAAACCCTACTATTTAAAAAAACATATTATCAGCTTATTTTATTTTACCCAACAAGGCTTTTTGCCTCTTTTTTTTCTTTAGCAAGTTTGAAAATAAGATACCAATTTTAACATTCTCTTTTGTTTTTATTATAAACAAATTTATATACTATTGAATCATTGAGTTTATATTATGAGATTTTTGTTTTTGTTTTTGTTGTGATATTGTCTTATTAAACACTTTAATAATATTATTCAATTTTTGCTAAAAATTAGTTTGATTTGATGGGACAAATTTATTTTTAATTTCAAGTATATTTTTATTAACGAAACATGTTTTATTAAAAATAATTGTAATAGTTATGGGCAAATTAACAAGAAATAGAGTTTTATGGGGGGGGTGGGGCGGGGCTTCGCGGGGCCCCAAGGGGTGGGAATGAGGTAAAAAAAAATTCCCCATCATGTAGGGCGAGGCAAGGATGAGGTAAGACAAAACCATGCAAGGCAGGGGCGAAAACCCCATCCTTCGAACCCGCCCTGCCCCATTGCCATCCCTTTCTCTCCACAAGACTTAAGTGGGTCTAGGGCATTGCAGTTGCAATTTGTGGCTTTTGAGTGCCGTCTTGATAAGTGGCAAAGTTGCTTTGGGAATGAATATAAGCTGTTCTGGAGATAGATTTAGACCTTACATCACAAGGTTCATCTTCTCTCTCAACTCTCAAGTAGCTGGGCATGGCCAATACAATGCCCCAATCATCTTGACTCAGCTAGAGAAATCTAAATGAATACAGATCCAATGTACCACTTTTTGTGTACCATATTATGTTCCACCAATTATTACGTGCCATATTTTGATTTTACTTTCCTTATAAAAGAACTGAAGTTTAAAATGAAAAGCAATTATACATATGGTAAGTAGTGATTGGTGAAATATAGAATGGTAAACAAAAAGTGGTACAGAGGATTTGCATTCAATTCAAATGTCCTGTCTCAAGCTTTCATGGTTGAGCTTTTTTAATTCCCATAATTAATTTTACAAAAAAAAAATCAAATACTTTTTAGTAATTAATAAAAGTTTTTGTTCTTTGTTTTTTTTTTGTTTGTTTGAATGCTGAAAATATCAAAATTACATCACTTTTTAGGGACTTAATTGATGAAAGGGTAAAATTTAAATACAATTCTTTAGATATTGTAAATTAAGTTCCCCAATGAAATTCATACATAGAGCTACATTAAATCTAATTATTTTAAAAAATTATTTTTTATATTTTATTGGTCAATGCAACCATATTTTTAAAGGTGAAAAACTTAATTAAAGTTTTTTTTATTTGTTGAGAAGAACTTAATTTTGATAGACTTGGATATTTAATAATTCGATTATATTAAAAACGTGATGAAAGTCAACAGATAAGATTGAAAAAAAAAAAAAAATCAAAACTTTAGAGACAAAAATGAGAACTGAACAAATTCAGAGGATGTAACATACCATCGAGTAAAAACCAAAAACAAAAACAAACAAAAAAAAAACAAAGATTTATTAAAGTTTTTTGTATAGCTTTTACATTTTGTATAAAATTACTTATATACGGATTGATCACGTACAGTATCCTTGTTTAGGTTTTATCTGATATTATTTAGACGAGAAAAGAAACTCCATTGAAAAGATTCGAGTTCTATTTTATAATATTTTCCAGATACCAAACGTTATAACGTACAAACAATAAACCCACACGTTAAAAACATTGACATGACATAAGCAATTGCATGTCTTAAAGGAAACATGCCAAAGGCCCCCCCATCAAATAAAAAATTCAAACTTTTTCTCATTCCGTTCAGTCAGAAAGACTTTCCAGTAGTCTTTGTATTCACATTTATTTTAATCTCATCGACATCACCATTCACCATCCACTAACACTACAACATGTATTGCCACGTAGACATGCTTAGCATGTCGGGCTCTCTTCCTATGAAGACACGTTGGCATTCCAGTTTTTTTTAATGATATATATATATATATATATATTAGTGTATATATATATAATTTAATAGATTTTTCTCTGTTTAGATGAATATTTCCACAGTTCAAAAATATTTAAGTTTAAACAAAAATACAATTTGAGAATAAATAGATAAAAATATATCCTTAACTCCATGTAATATATATATATATATACTTTCATTAAGAAAAAAAAAAAAAACCATAGCTGAACTTTAAGGAAGAAAACTTAAACAACAATACCTCTATATATGTGTGTGTGATTAAGTGGTTGCATGCGTGCGTGGAATCAGTTTTTTCTGTGGGAAGCTAAAAAAAATTAATGAATGAAAACCAAAATTATGCATGTCGGGACGTAGCTTTCCGTGGCCATCCTTTGCTGAAAGAGACGGTTTCAAATTGGGGAATATTCTCTGTATCCATTGCCAGAAGCATGGACAAATGTTTTGTGATTATGGCTATGAGAAAAAAGTGTTGAAAGTTGAAACTAGCTGGAGAACTGTTAAAGTAATCCTGAAGATCAGGTTTGATATCCTTCAATGATAGTTAGGTGGAACAGAAATGAGTGTTACTAAGAATGCAAAAAATAAAAATAAAAACTACCACACACTTTTGGTGCGTTAGTCACTTTATGAGTATAAGTTTTTGTAGAGTGTAAGGGCATATTTGGTAAACTGTAATAAATATTGTAATGCAATAGTTATTCCTAAGGTTTAGCTATTCTTTAGTTTGGTTATGTTTTTATTACAAGGAATAGTCATTCCTTATGAATAACTATTATTTAAAATGAAGAATAAGTATTCATCTCTAAAATTGTTGTATTAGCTATTCCTTAGAAAATACAATAATTTCAAACTTAATATATTTTCAAATAAACAAACTTTTCATATACATCTAACAATTATAAAAATAAAAAATCATAAAAAATAAAGCATATCTCTATTAAGTTTAAAATATAATCATTTTTAAGAAGATATAATTGTATGAGTGAGATATTTCCTAAAATAAATCTTAAGTTTTATTCTAATTTTATAATTCACAACCAAACTTATGAATAAGTTTAATTATTACATTACAACACATTTTATTCATAGTAATAAAGATTATAATTTCTGTCGTAATCTCTATTCAATGTACCAAACGTACCTTAAGGGATAAGGGTCAAAGTTTAAATCTCTAACAAAGAACTTTACACACATACATAAAATAATAATAAAAATGCAAGAAAAAATACAATAATAGAAAATACAATAATAGAATATTACTTCAAGAGTAATCTAGTTTAACTATTACTTATTAGTTTTTCAATTGACACCTTTTACTGTTTCTAATAAATAGCCCATTTAAATTGAGGGGGGAAAGAAGGGAAGTAGAAGGGAGTAGAGTAGAGTTGACTGAAAATAGACTAATTTTGGGTTAAATTTACTATATTTTATTTTACTCTCCCTCCCTCACCTTCAATCTAAACAGACCAAAAGTTTCTAATAAAGACGTTCATGGTTCAAATATTCTCTCTTAATTATCAAATTATCAAAATTACAAATCTATATATTCTACAGTTTGATACAATATATTGTTGCAACAATATTGATTTATATTACATTCAAATTACCACGTTAGCACTTGCAAAAAAGTTTTGAAATTTTATGTAATTAAAGTTATTGGTTTTATATATCATCATATTACATTCAAATTAATTTTTATTAATACTATTATAAAATTATATTTACATTATTTGTGGTCTCATGAAACATTCTCTTATGTATGAATTGAATAATAATATAATTAATATAATTGTCTTTCCTTCAAAATTAATATCTCCCTGTGTGTGTGTGTATATATATATATTGAATTTAACCTTTCCCTAAGCTTTAAATTCTAGTAACTAATGATTTCACTTGCTTGAATATTATGATGATATATAAAACCAATAACTTTAATTACATAAAATTTCAAAACTTTTTTGCAAGTTCTAACGTGGTAAATTGTGATTTATTTACAATAAAATTTATGTTAATGATGGTCCCATATAAAAGTGATATTACACTCATCACAATTTGCCACTTCAATAAATTGTGAAAGTTTGTATTACTTGTAGCGTTATCATATATAAAACAAGCTAGAAATTTTTATTTTTTCAAATTAATACATGTCTTCTTACAAATATTCATATTTTAATTGATGGTTTAATACATCAGAAAAATAAGTTTTTAACTTTTTAATGTTCCTTTTGTATTGAATTTCAACCATATATAATAGAAGTTAATTAGGCTTGTACTTGTTAATAGTTTTTTATGGTTGAAATTCAATAAAAAGAACATTAAAAAGTTTTTTTAAAAAAAATCTGATGAATTAAACCATCAATTAAAATTTTTAAAATTTATATATTTGTAAGAAGATACGTATATATATTTTTATAAAAATTTCTAGCTTATTTTATGTAAGATAACGCTATAAATAATACAACAATTTTCACAACTTGTTGAAGTGGTAAAATTGTGATAGTGTTATTTTACTTTTACACTTATCACAATTTGTGTGGGGGGGGGAAGAGAGAGAGAGAGAGAGAGTGTGTGTTATTACATGAGTTAAACGAGTGAATTTTATTATGGGCCATATATTTGGTAAGTGACAGTTATTCTTTGGTTTAAGAACTATATATATATATATATATATAAAGAGGATTCCCCTTTTTGAATTAGACTTTTATATGATTTAAAAATACCCTCATTAATGAAGAGTAACTTTTCTTAGAAATAGGATCATAAATGTCAAATAATAAATTTCATTTTGAATTCAAAAAGAGAACTCTTAGAATTTAGGATTTTTTTTCCAGGTTTGACTTACTTCCAGTACTTTTTTAACAGGAATCTCTTTTTATTTTAATGAGAAACTGCCACATCACCCACTAACTAAATAACTAAATAAAATGTGAAAATTAAAACTCACTACCACTTGCTATTGTGTATTTAAAACAAAATGACACCTCCAGTTAAAAAAGTACTAGAGGTAAGCCAAACCCTTTTTTCCCTTCACGTTCATCTTATTATTCCCTAAAATTTAGCATTTTTTATTCCTTTTTCATTCGAAAAAAATAAAACACCCCAACTAAAAAAATAAAAAACTAAGAGAATTCTTAAAATTTAGCCTTCTTTTCCCCTCATGTTCATCTCATTTTTCCTACCCAAACTTTTCTCTAAATCATTACACAATTTTCAAATACATGTTCAAAAAAGAAATTACAGTTATTGCTTATCTCTAATTTAAAGTTACATTAAGGGGTTGCAAGATGACCATGGTGCATTGTAGATCGATGGCAACAGGATTGCTACTATTGCTAAGGACTACTATCAAGAGTTATTTACCACTTCCAACTTGATGCTCATGGACAATGTCCTAAACTCAGTTGACTGAGTTGTTAAAGATGGAATGAAAAAAAACCTTAATACAACCATACATTGAAGATGAAATTCGCAGAGCACTGTTTCAGATGCAACCTTCAAAGGCACTGGGGCAGAAATGGTATGTCACATTTCTTTTTCCAAAAAATATTGGCATATTGTTGGGCTAGATGTTACCGCTGTTGTTCTATCAGTCCTATACTCAAGGAGGTGCCTTCAAAAGATGAACTTTACTCATATCGTGCTGATTCCAAAAAAGAACAATCCACAACGCATCACAGAATATCGCCCCGTCAACTTAAGCAACATAGTCTCTAGAATTGTTTCTAAGATGTTTGCCAACCGTCTTAAAATGGTCCTCCTAAATGTCATCTCCAACTCCCAGAGTGCTTTTGTCCCAAATAGGCTCATCATAGATAACACTACTGTGGCTTTTGAGATGCTGCACCATATGCGAAATAGACGGCATGGCAAGATTGGACATAAGGCAGTGAAGCTTGACATTAGCAAAGCATACGACAGGGTGGAATGGGCATTCCTCAGAAAGATCATGCTTAGATTGGGCCTATCAGAGCAATGGGTAGACTTGGCAATGGAGACGGTATGCACAACATCTTACTCCATTCTTATCAATGGAGAACCCAAAGGTTTCATCACTTTATCCCGTTGTATCCATCAAAGTGACCCTCTTTCCCCATATCTCTTTCTTTTATGTGCTGAGGGCCTTTCATTTATGCTGCAAAAAGCCATAGAATCTCAGCAACTACAAGGTCTTCTATCATGTCGAGGAGGTGTCTGCATATCACATCTCTTGTTCGCTGATGACACCCTGCTATTTTGTGAAGCTCATACTAGAGAATGCTAGAACCTCCTATCCATATTGGCTCAATATGAAGCGGCTTTTGACCAAGCTATCAATTGGCAGAAAACAACCCTATTTTTGGCCGAAATACCAGCCCTACAGTGAAGGAAGAAATCGGATCCTTATTGGGTGCACAAGTCATGACTGATTTTGAAAAATACCTGGGACTACCAATGGTGGGAGGAAAGTCTAAGGAGATTCAAAAGCGTATAGCTAATAGAGTTATGGGATGGAAGGAGAAGCATATCTCAAAAGCGGGGAGGGAGGTGTTGATTAAAATAGTGTCCCAAGTAATTCCAACCTACTCCATGAGCCTTTTCAAGATCCCTAGGGTAGTGTGCGATGGGATAAACTCGGTCTTGGCAAAATATTGGTGAGGACAAAAGTGAAACGAGAAAAAAATTTATTAGATTAGCTGGAGTAAACTCTGCCCCCAAAGAATAAAAGAGGTTTGGGGTTTTGAGATATCCATGCTTTCAACTTGATTATGCTTGCTAAATAAGCTCGGAGACTGATTCATGGAATGCATTTTCTGTTCTATCACATTTATAAGGCTCGCTATTTCCCCATTTGCTCTTTTATGGATGTTGAATTGGGTAGCAACCCATATTTTGTTTGGTGTAGCCTCCTCCAAGCTAGAAAGCTTCTTCAGAAGGGTTTAGCATGGAAAATTGGTGATAGCGAAACTATTGGTATAGACAGCCACAAACGGTTGCCCAACCCACCTAGTTTTAAGCCTGGCGCAGATCGAATCCTAAAAGTCAGTGCTCTTTTCAATCCTGATACTAGGCAATGGGATCGTTCTCTCATCCATGCTCTCTCCCACAACTCTACTAGGGATGATATTCTACGCATTAAGCTCGGCCACTCAAGGTCTCGGGACAAGCTTATGTGGATGGAGACCAAAAGTAGGACCTTCTCCGTAAAAACGGCCTACCAGGTTGCTCTTCGACTTCACCGACTTGTGACTGGCAAGAACTCTCTTGCTAGCCAAGACAAGCAGTTGTGGAACAAAATCTGGGCTTTGAACACTCCCTCGAAGGTCCGCAACTTCATATGGCGAGTATGCTCCGACGTCTTCCCTACTAGAGTCAACCTCCTCCGCCGGAAAGTGCATATCAATCCACTATGTACCCTCTGTGGACAACACGATGAGACCACTAGCCACATTCTATGGGAATTCCCCTTTGCCCACAATACGTGGGCCTTAGTCTGGGGCAAAATCCAGAAAAGTAACTCTGAAGCTCCATGTGTCTACCTCCTAGCTCGCCAAATGTTGGACAGACTCCCGAAGAAGGAACTGGAGACTTGGGCCATGAGTGCCTAGTCCTTATGGAACGCTCGAAACAAATTCCACTTTGAGCAATAAGTCCAAACTCACCCCACGTTGATCTTTCGAAGGGCGTCTTCTCTCCTTGAAGAATATCAAAGGCTCATGGCTGCACTGCCTCCTTGATGAGCGCCTCTGGTGTGCTTATCCCCATACTATAGGTTTTATATAATATACTTGTCTTTTGTATTTTTTATTCTTTGTTCCCCAGTAGGTAACTAGCCACTGCGTTGGCTGTTCTATTTTGCTTACTTTTCTGTGGGGTTGTCGTGTACTTTTTTTTTTCATCTTAATATATTTCTATTGTCTTCTGTCCCAAAAAAAAAGATTGATTATTTTTATTTGTTTAAAAAATAAAAAATAAATTTCTTTCCAAATAGATGCACATTAATCTTTATTTTAAAAAATAGAAAAGTTTTTGAACACACAACATGCGTGCTTAGAAGCTATAGTGTGTATATATACATATATATCGAGTTCTATTCTTTATAATGAATGCTCAATCAAACAATTATATTGTAATTTTAAAAGAATATCTATTTCATTGCTAAATTTATTCCTCTGTAGTCTGTACTAGATATGCCCTATATAATAATATTTATAAATTTCATTAATTTAAAATTTATCATGTATCAATTGATTTTTTTTTTTTTTTTAGCAAAGTATCGATTGATTTTAAATTCAAACTGTCTCTACTTACATATATTAGACCGCACATACGTGGCAAAGGGTGTCAGAAATATGTCATTTCCTATCATAAATTTCTAAAATAAGTTATATATATATATATTTTTTTGGACAAGAATAAGTGATAATTGATTCTCAAAAAAAAAAGTGATAATTTGTCTAGAACACATGTCTAAGGTTAGAAATAAAGTCTTTTATGTTACTCTAATGTGGAGTTTGATATGGGTAATGTTTTAAGATTTCTAGAAATATTTAAAAATTTTCATGTTTGGTTGTAAATCATACTAGGGAATTAGATACTAGAGGAATTTGGATGCTAGGAGTAATGTGGATTCTCCATACCAAACGCCACCTAAGTATTTTATTTTATACTCCATCAATCACAATTTATCACATATAATTTTTATTTATTTATTTATAAAGTAGCTAAGAATTTAGATAAAAATAATAATAATCAAACAAATAACATACCTTAATTGATAAACTATAAAATGAAATGCTAAAAGTGGAAAAGATAATTTCTATTCCTAAAGCTATTATAATCTTGAAGCAAATTACAAAATTAGGCTAGCATACATTTATTAACTTGTGATGTCTACCTCCACTAATTAGAGAAGGTATCACATATCGGGCATCTCACAAATTTGTGAGAGAACCACTCCATAAAACAAGTTTATAATTACTGCCACTAATTAGGACAAATTTTTTGTTGCATTGCATTACTTTGATTCATTAATGTTAATCATTTCCAAACTTCCAAGACAATAAAATTAAGTAAGCTCTATTTGCTGGGGAGGAAATAAAATAATGACAACGGAAAATGAGGGAGGATAGCAAAATTAAAATTAAAGGAAATATATATATTTTTCTTCATGTGTTTTTAGTTGAAGGCATAAAAAAGTGTAAGGACAGAAAATGAATATACATTTCTTCGTTTGGTTAAAAAAAAAAATGAAAGAAGAGAAATGATAAGTAATAATGAATTATTGTAATACCCTATTATATAGGAAATAAATAACTAACGATGAGTTGGATATGGAGCATAAAGTTAATTTTAAATTCACATCCACTTTTCCCTAACTTTTCTCTCTATTTTGGAGAGATTATGTTTTGTAGACTCGGTAGAAAATCACCCACCCCATTTTCTATCTCTTCCATTTTTTCTTCTTAATCAAATGAATAAAAATACCTACTTTCCCCCATTTTTCTTCACCGTATTTTATCTTTCTCTTTCCCCCATTTGTCAAACCTGGGGTCCTGGAAAAGGAATTGATGCAATTAGTCTGAATATTTGGTGACATGCTTTTTCATATCATTGAACTCAGAAGACTAGTCTTGGTTTGTTTTTAAGAAGTTGAAGCATTAATATGTGTATAATAAATATATCGAATTAATATGGATGATGGATTTAATGTAAGTGCAGAAAGCAACTGTTCCAGCCCTGTTTAAATGGAGCAACTGCAATTTTCTCGAGACTTTTTCTTTGAAGAGATTAACTGACAGAATTTTATACTGGTAATTTTGTAATCCACCAACAATGATAGAGAAAATGATAATTCTGACAAGGATGTTGATTTAACTAAATAATGACGATGAAAATAGCTTTCCTATGGTAATGATAAGTTGATAACCATATTGATAGTCAAAACGGTGATTGAACTATAGTACTGATGTTAATGAAAATGACAAAGCTTGAATATAATATATGATACTATAAACAAATTATCTACTTAATTTTATTTTCTAGCAAATCTAAATCTACTTAAGATGAACTAATAAAGTAGAAGGATATATGATGAAGAAATTGTACCTTGTGCAATAACTTTTGAATTATTGTTGGCGTTGACCAATTAGACCGGTCCACAGTAGCTTGGGCCAGTTGAAAAGGGGTAATGCATAAAATTCTGTCAGAGCAATTACTGTCATTATTACATATTACTAGTGGTCGACCCGCTTGATAATTTTTTAACTAAAATATTATTTTGATTCTTAGACTTTAGGTGTATTTAGTTTCAACTTAAAAAACTAGTTTATTTTATTAATTAGTTTATTTAAATCTAATTAAGATGGTTTTAAAAAAAAAATCTAATTAAGATGAACTAATGACGTAGAAGGATATATGTCGAAGAAATTGTATCTTGTGCAATGACTTGTGAATTATTGTTGGCGTTGACCAGTTAGAGTGGTCCACAGTAGCTTGGGCCAGCTGAAAGGTAATGCATAAAATTCTGTCAGAGCAATTACCGTCATTATTACACATTATTGGTGGTCGACCCGCGCACGTGATAATTTTTTTTAAAAATAAAATACTATTTTAGTTACTAGATTTTGTGGACATTTGACTTCAATTTAAAAAATCAGTATATTTCACTATTCAGTTTATTTTTATTACTGTTCATGAGTTTCATTATACTTTTAATACAATTCATGGTTCTATTATACTATTTCATACTATTCAATCATTGGCCCAATATGAGAAGATCAGTTCTTATATATATCAATCTAAAATGTTTACAGATACTGTTTGATTACTACAGACCTTTCTTCTCTCTAATTTTTGATCCCCTTCTTTTAGGGTCCTCCCTCTAATTTATACTATCTCTGTCTTCTTATCTTCACCCTACACGTGAACAGTAGATTGCTTATGTTGATCCTTGTCCCATTAACACCCTCTTGAAGTCTTTGAGGGTTGTTATAAGGCTGAACAAACACTGTTCAGAGATCATTTCCTCATTAATGCGACCAGAGAGTTAACTATAAAGCATTCAATGTGGTGGTAGCAACTTTTTCTTAGATATTTCTAAGCTCCCATTTCTCTTGTATGTTCGTAATGCACGTCCTTATCAGTGGAATTTCCTGGAAGGTCACATTGAACGATAGGATATACATTTGATCTATGATTTGTTCATCCGAGAAGATACTCCTCCTCGGACAACCTTCCCCAACCTTTCCATTTGCAACCTACTCATGGAACTCTGAACTTAACAACCTCACTACTATTTATTCATTCTTGGACCAACCAATGTCCTCGGCCAAAGCCCAAGGCCCAATATATAATTTTAGGCCCTTATCGCTACAGTTTAAATATTTAAAAAACATTTTTAGTAGATTGTAATATAAAACATTTTTTTCTCAATATTTTATGTAACTTTTCCCCTTAAGATTAATATTGTTGGCATCCTTTAAAGATGATACATAATATTTTTGAGAAGAAGAAGTAGAAGCAGAGACAATGCTAACACATAATATAAAATTATTAAGTTTGCGTGATTTAAATTTGTGGCAAAAAAAAAAAAATTTAATGTATCTATGATAAAAGTTTTTTTCTAAATGATATATAGTAGTTCATATTGTTTTAGTCTTGATTCAAAAAGTTCATTCTCCATTTTAAGTCTACAAATTGCTCAATCTATAGGCCTAGACATATTCAAAGAGTGTTATTTAAATTATAAATTATATGACCCTTTATCACACAAATATTTTGATTCCCCCAATGTATGGTAAAAGAAGGCAGGTTTATGTCTAGCCATTTTCTTGATTTATGCTGCATAATTTAATAGTATGGAGGATATGACTGGATTTAAATGTTGAATAAAATAAGATGAGAAGAAAAAATAGTAAAAAT
The DNA here is from genome assembly GCA_030820535.1 of Quercus parvula. Lineage (NCBI taxonomy): Eukaryota > Viridiplantae > Streptophyta > Magnoliopsida > Fagales > Fagaceae > Quercus > Quercus parvula. The sequence goes on along the minus strand of JAUAME010000002.1, from coordinate 13,726,689 downwards.
AAAATATATAATAATAAACATCAAATTATCCAAGTCATTCTATGTAATATAATAACTTTATATTATTATATACTATATGTATAATGCAGTAGGATAATATTTAATCAAAGAGAATATAAAAGATAATAACTTAAAACACAAAACTAAATTACATCAACCCAAAGTAGAATTCTAATTAGCACAAAAATTCATCAACCTGAAGAATTGATGCAATAAAAATATATATATAATAAAAAAAATCAAACAAAAAATGAAAAACAAAGAGAGAGAGAGAGAGAGAGAGAGAGAGAGAGAGAAGTAACATTTTTTGTATGAGAAAACTATGCATAACATGGAAAAGAAAATATCAAATTTATAGTAAGATGTTGAGAATAAGAAGAGTCAAAATAAATGAAGATAAAAAGGTAGAGAAATAATGATATTAAGGTAGAAAGTAGTGGGGAGATGAAGAGCTAAAAGGGAGGGAGAGTTTTGGAAAATTAATAATAAAAATAATGGTGAAAAGATATTTTAATTTTTAAATAATTAATGGAGTTTTTAAGTCACCTTAAATGAGAAAATGTTTAAAATAAATATATAAGAAAAATTAGAAACAAAAAAGGATGACGTAGCTATTGATGTAGCTCAACATGAGTGTAGTAACATTAAATGCTACGCTTCAATTTTTAGTAATATATAAATTAGTGGATTTGAGTAATTGAGTTAGCTCAACTCGTAAAATCTCTTTACGTCGAGTAAGAATTATGAGAATTATGATAAAGAACAATTATCATGAGCAAACAATGTCATAGGTTAAAATTCAAAAAAAAAAAAAAAAAACAAAAAAAAACAAAACGCATGCTTGAAAAGCCATAGGTACAATTTTCACTAATTAATTTAAGCTTATAATTATCTATTTTTTGTATATATATATATATATATTGTAAGGACCAGATTTGGCTTGAATCCAAAACGGGAATGGATCCAGGCCCACGTAGCCCAAACGATGAATTTATAGAGTGCAGGAAAGAAAGCTAGTCTGATCTTGGGCCAAAATATTGGATTTTAGTGTAAAAAGGTTAAAGATACGAGCGTAGAGTGTAACAATAAGTCTCTTCGGACATGCCCTAGAGATCTGATTTCCCTTTTTCTTTCTTTTTCTTCTCCTCCTCTTTTCTTCTGTCTTTCTTCGCCTTATATACCATGGCTTTTTTGCCTTTTTAATCATCCACGTGTGGACCTGGCATTCAACGTCCTTTTTCGTCATCCCCCTTGCCCTCTCTTGAATCTTCCATTCTTAGCTGGAAAGCTGTTCGCTCACTGTTCAGGTATCACCTCCACATTAATGCGGCCAGAAGGTTAGCTGGGAGACATTTAATGCGGAGGTGACAGCACCTTTAGATATTTGTCATTTCTTACTATTACTTTTTGTTTGATATTTCCCCCTTTGCTCTGTTATAAGGTTTGTCTCAGGCGTTGTTCTGAGTGATTAACGAGTTCACCAGATACCTCGGACAAAAATCCCGAGGTGACCTTCGTCCTTGGACACGGCCCGATTCCTCATAAGTATGCTCCACCTCTCCTCGGATGGTAATTTTGTCCATTCCTCGGCTGGCTGTCCTCGGATATTTGCTTGCCCTCACACCGGATATTGGGCCGGGCCCTTCCTTGCTTCATTTGTATGAATGGGGATAATATTGGGCCTGGCTTCCTCCCACACAGTTTGAACACAGGGCAAAATTGGCCCACACAATAGCCCCTTAAAATCTTGCTTTTCGGCTCCTTGGGAGAAAAGGAGGATTTTGATTCTCTCTTCGGATCTCCCTTATGATCTGATTCTGTTGAGTCAAATCATAGCAGCACGTGTTCTTCTTCTCGCGACTCGCTCCTGACTCTTCAGTGTCCAGGGAGCGCCTTCATTTAATTCTGGCAACCCCTCTGTCTCCCACGTTCAACGGTGAGATGATAATCCAACGGTGGTTGGGCCTTTTGGGAATTTGGGCGGGCGAACTCCCGCTTTTAATTTTTGCGCAACTATAAGTAGTCTTTCAAATCAATTTCTTGTCACTTTTGAACGATTGCGCTATTCTAGAATCTGTTACTCTCTTTCTCTCTCTCGCTACCTTGCGTGTCTTACAAATACAAAAATCCTGTCCGAGGACCATTTCTCACACCTGTAAGTTTTCCTAAACTATCTCGAGCTCTTATTCCTTTTATTGTAAAGTTTCCCCTATAGGCTCTCTTAGAAAATGGGTAGATTCAAGGAATTAGTTGATACCGAGGAGGGAATGAGAAATTTTAGGGCCAAGTATAACATCCCTCCTCATGTGGGCGTTAGGTACGCGGCACAGGGCGAGTGGTATGACGAAAGAAAAACAAACAAGGTGGTCATTCCTATGATCGCCTTCATAGAAGGGGGAATGACCATTCCCATGGGCACCCTCACTAGGAACTATCTTAGGTATTTTAGGTTATCCCCCACACAATGCGCACCGAATATGTTCAGGGTATTAGGATGTATAGAAGCCCTGAACGAAAGGATGAACTTGAACCTAACCCACCACGATATAAACTGGATTTACAATCTCCAGCACCTAAAAAATCAGGGGTACTATTTAAAATCCAGACAGGCCGAGGTCAGGATGATTCAATGCCTTCCTCAATCTAATAAGGGGTTAAAAGAAGATTTCTTAATCTTCTCTGGGCAGTGGCATGATGGCTTACCATGCCCAGTTAAAGAGGGTGAGCCAGGTGGGGATCTAACTTACTTAATCCTCACGTTTAACCTTCCTTCTTCTAGAATTCCCATTGTCTTCGGCTGATACTAAAGTGATCCTTTATTGTCTCTTCTGATATTGCAGATCCCCGCGCCACTACGCCATCGTTGCGCCTTGTTAACAAAGCCAGCTTGGATAGAGTTCTCCGAGCCGAAATCTACGTCAATCCTTCAGACGGTCAATTAAGGGCGGCTCATCTCATCCTCGGTTACACTCCCATTTCACGTGCATTTCAAGCTCCCTCGTGCGTGATAAAGGCAAAGGATCCTCGGCTTCACAGAATTAGCGTTGCTTACGAAGGATTCCTAATCCCCCAAGGCGTTTCTCTTCCAGAAGACACCCAGCATACCGAGGCACTGCCCGTTGCCAGCCTCGCAGGAGTTGTTTCATCTTCCCCCCACGTTCCTCAAATAAAAGAGGAGGAAGGATTTGACCGAGAGGAAGAAGGCTTCGTAGATCTTTCCTCGGCCACCGACGACTACGAGGTTTTTGACTTACGCACTCCATCACCTAACACCTCCGAAGACATGGGCATTCAGAGGAAACCCCAACGTAGTCTACAGGAGCTGTTGGAGAGCCAACCTGGGAGGGGGGAGGCTGGGAGGCCAACCCAACAAAAACTTCCTCCCCCTCCTCCTAAATCTCCTCTACGTGCCTCTCAGCCAGCTCCTCCTTCTAGGGCCGAACAACCTGACCCCAAGAGGAGAAGGGAGCCCAAGGGCAAGGAAGTAGTTGAGGCTGGGAGGACTCAATCTTCCCATGACGAGGAGGCCCACAGGCCGACGAAACAACTGAAAATCGGCCCTGCCCCCAGCCGAGGACCAGAAATGGGAGAGATTCAACAAACTGAGCCCCGAGCATGGCTTCCAGCCCCCATGCTTGGGGGAGAGCCTCTGACCGACGATGCGTCGATCAGAGATTACAACGGGGGCATCGGCTGCCATGTAGCCTCGGCTTTGGAAGAGACCCTCTTGCTCCCCAAAGACATGGTGGAGCTGCAAGGATTGAGGAGGAACGAGGTCTTCCTCCAAGCCAAGAGGTGTCTGGGGATGGTATGTATTGCTACTTTGTTATTAACAATATTATTTTTTATTATTGTTATTTATTATTTTATTATTATTATTATTATTTATTTATTTATATATATATATATATATATATATATATATATATATATATATATTTTTTTTTTTTTAAACTTCCCTCTCTTTTTGTTAAACAGGCTGTTCAAAGCACGTTTAGGATGGAAGAAATTTACCATTCCGTCACTCAGCAGCTGGACGAGGAGAGAAGAAGAAGGATCGCCGCGGTGCAGACGATGTCAGTTGCCGAGAAGAGTAATACTGACCTTAAGGAGAAATTGAAAACTGAGGAGCAATCAAGGAAAAGTGCTGAGGCCGCCTTGAAGGGGGCTGAGGCCCAGGCTGAGAGCCAGAGGAAGCTGGTCGTTGAGGTCAAAGGGCAGTTGGTTACGGCCAAGGAGCAAATCGCAACTCTAAAGCAGCAACTGGAGGAGGCTAACCAGCTTAAAGCCTTGGCCGAAAAAGCAAAAGTGCAAGCGGAGGAGGATAAACTCAAGGCTGAGAAGGAGAGAGACGAGGCCGAGCAGCACGGATATGATGTTGGCGTGGCTGAGACCGAAGACGCTCTTCGGGTTGAGGTCCCTGTTGTCTGTCGCACCTACTGCGCCCAAACTTGGGAAGAGGCTCTCAACCAGGCTGGGGTTGAGGCCTCATCATGGCTGAGGAAGCCAGAAAGCATCATCTTCCCCTCAGCCCTGCAAATTCCTAAGCAGGCTGAGACGGCCCCTCTCGTGCCTCAGCCAACTGCCGAGGCCTCCTCTCAGCCCCTTCCCCCTGCTGCCCAGCCAGACCAGGGTAAAGAGAAAGAGATCCAAAAGGGGCCCCTTTCAGGTGAAGTGACTGAAGCCCCTCCACCAGGGACAGCTTCTCAAGATTTTGAGAAGCAGTTAGCATTAGTCACTTTACCTGCACAGGAGTCTCTTAAGGACAAAGAGAAAGAGACCAACCCTGAGGCAGCTGACCAGGCTTCCAAACCAAAGCTCCAGATCAAATTGAAGCCTTAGTTTTATTTTTTATTATTATTATTTTTTTTTATTTCAATAGTGACAACAATTGTAATTTCTTCTTCTGTGCTTAAAGGCCAATTTTGATAATGTATGAAACACTTTTCCTTACTTTAAGTAATATTTGTCAGCATCATCATTTTACTTAACTGTATAATATTTACTTTGCTCAGTTCTTTGTTTTCTTTTATAACATGATTCATTATCAAAGAACCAGAAGACATTAATGAGGAACAAGATGAATTAATAAAGCATAATGTTGATCTTTCAAAAATGTATCTCCCTTTTATTTAGTTCCCTAATAAGTTCCACGATTTCCAGGCAATATCACCTCACCTGAACGATAAGTAGGGTGTGAACATATTAAATTATACTTACACTTATTTGACAACCACGAAGTCAATCATGGCCTATAAAGCAGGTCAAGACTTAATCCAGGAAATAATAACTTATATTCAAGATCATGTTCTAAAGACTTTATCACAACATATATTTCATTGAATATATTCCTTAACACTGCACGGGCAATTATATTTTCCTGATTCGTGGTCCGAGGACAAAACAAGGATGACTTGCTGTTTCTCATTTTAAGAGATGTTCTGCAATATTTATTTCCACCAAGTTTGTGGCCCGAGGACCTGACATGGCTTAATTTCCGTTTAATATTTCAACAGATGTCATAGTATATTAATTTCCACTAAGTCTGTGGTCCAAGGACCTGACATGACTTAGTCTCTGTTTAATATTTCAACAGATGTCATAGCATATTAATTTCCACTAAATCTGTGGTCCGAGGACCTGACATGACTTAGTTTCTGTTTAATATTTCAACAGATATCATAGTATATTAATTTCCACTAAATCTGTGGTCCGAGGACCTGACATGACTTAGTTTCTGTTTAATATTTCAACAGATGTCATAGTATATTAATTTCCACTAAATCTGTGGTTCGAGGACCTGACATGACTTAGTTTATGTTTAATATTTCCACAGATGTCATAGTATATTAATTTCCACTAAATCTGTGGTCCGAGGACCTGACATGACTTAGTTTCTGTTTAATATTTCGACAGATGTCATAGTATATTAATTTCCACTAAGTCTGTGGTCCGAGGACCTGACATGACTTAGTTTCTGTTTAATATTTCAACAGATGTCATAGTATATTAATTTCCACTAAGTCTGTGGTCCGAGGACCTGACATGACTTAGTTTCTGTTTAATATTTCCACAGATGTCATAGTATATTAATTTCCACTAAATCTGTGGTCCGAGGACCTGACATGACTTAGTTTCTGTTTAATATTTCGACAGATGTCATAGTATATTAATTTCCACTAAGTCTGTGGTCCGAGGACCTGACATGACTTAGTTTCTGTTTAATATTTCGACAGATGTCATAGTATATTAATTTCCACTAAATCTGTGGTCCGAGGACCTGACATGACTTAGTTTATGTTTAATATTTCAACAGATGTTATAGTATATTAATTTCCACTAAATCTATGGTCCGAGGACCTGACATGACTTAGTTTCTGTTTAATATTTCGACAGATGTCATAGTATATATAAGGAAGCAAGAGGAAAACAAGATAACTTTTATTATCAATAGTAATACCTTTTCAGATTATTTACATTCCAAGGGTGAAGTACAGCTTTCTCATCTAAATCTTCTAAATAGTAAGCTCCTACTCCTGCCACCGTCGTGATGCGATACGGTCCCACCCAATTGGGCCCCAACTTCCCCCAAGCAGGGTTTTTGGCGTTTCCCACAACTCTCCTTAAAACCAAATCTCCTGGAGCCAATGGTCTCAACTTCACGTTAAGATCATAACCCTGCTTTAGCTTATACTGATAGTAGGCTAACTGCACCCTAGCGTTTTCTCGCCGCTCTTCAATTAGATCCAGGTTCCTTTTTAGTAATTCTTCGTTTCCATCCGGAGTGAACCCACCAGACTTCATTGTAGGGAATCCACTCTCTAGTGGTATTACGGCTTCAGCCCCATACGTCATTGAGAAGGGGGTTTCACCAGTAGACTTCCGAGGCGTTTTCCTGTAGGTCCACAACACGTGGGGTAGTTCCTCAACCCATCTTCCCTTGGCGTCATCCAACCTCTTCTTTAATCCATTCACGATGACCTTATTTACGGCCTCAGCCTGCCTATTTCCTTGTGGGTAGGCTGGGGTGGAATACCTGTTTTTTATTCCCAAATCAGAACAGTACTTCCTGAAGGCTTTACTGTCAAATTGGAGACCGTTATCCGAGATGAGGACGTTGGGAACACCGAACCGCGTAATTATATTCTTCCAGATGAACCTTTTGACATCCACATCCCTGATATTGGCTAAAGGCTCAGCTTCAACCCATTTGGTAAAATAATCTGTGCACACCAGGAGGTATTTTCTGTTCCCCGCAGCTTTGGGAAAAGGACCCACAATATCTAGGCTCCATTGAGTAAAAGGCCATGGACTAGAAAGCAGATTGAGCGTTCCTCCAGGCTGGTGGATATTCGGTGCAAATATTTGGCACTGATCACATTTCTTGACATATTCTTGCGCCTCCTTCTGCATGTTCGGCCACCAATATCCTTGGGTAAAAGCCTTGTGGGACAATGATCTTCCCCCTGTATGACTTCCACAAACCCCTTCATGCAATTCCTCCAAAAGTGTCTCCGATGCCTTTGGGGGCACGCATAATAAGTAAGGCCCAGAGAACGAACGTTTGTACAATTTTTTGTCTTCGGACAACCAAAACCAAGGAACTTTCCTCCGTACTTTGTCAGCCTCGGATTTTTCTACAGTTAGTACATCTTTTTCCAGGAACAGTGATATGGCATCTATCCAACTGGGGCCCAGCGTAACCTGATGTATCCGTGGTGCATCCTGATGCGTCAGAGCTCACGCATACAGGTCTTCCACCAGGATTACCCGAGGTAGATCCTGAGCCGAGGACATGGCAAGAGTGGCCAGTGAATCTGCATGGGTGTTCCCACTTCTGGGAACATGAGACAAGTCAAAAGCTTCAAATCTTTCCTGTATATTCCTGACCAAACACAAATACTCTAGCATCCTTGAATCTCGCACCTCTAGATCACCTCCTACTTGTCCCACCACCAGTCTTGAGTCCAAAAAAACTCTTACTGCCTTTCCCCCCAGTTTTTGCACCATCTGCATCCCCTACAGTAAAGCTTCATACTCGGCCTCGTTATTCGTAGCGGAGAAATTCAGTCTAAAGGATTTCTCTATGGTAATCTTTTCGGGGGACACCAGTACTAGCCCCATTCCTAATCCCCGCTGATTGGCTACTCCATCAACATATAATTCACAATATCGTAGGCCCTGAACAGAGGCCATGCCTACCAATCTTCCCTCCACCGGTTCGTCTCCCATTTCCACCTCTTCTGGAGATTCAGCAAACTCGGCCACCAAATCGGCGAGCACCTGTCCCTTGATTGAGGTACGGGGCATGTACTTTATATCAAAAGCCCCTAGAATTGTACCCTATTTGGCTACCCTCCCTGTATAATCGACGCTCCTGAGCACTGACTTAAGGGGGAGTTGAGTTAGGACGACCACAGTATGCGCCTGAAAGTAATGGGGGAGTTTCCTCGTGGCATGCACCACAGCCAATATCGCTTTCTCCAGTGGTAGATAACGCACCTCGGCTTCATTAAGCGATTTGCTTACATAATAGACTGGTCGTTGTACACCGTCGTCCACCCGTATGAGCACAAGGCTTATGGCATGTGAGGCAACAGCGAGGTAAGAGAAAAGGACCTCGTCCACCACTGGGCTGGACATTATAGGCGGATGGGATAGGTAACGTTTAAGTTCTTGGAAGGCTCTGACACACTCCTCGGACCATTGAAACTCTTTCCATTTATGTAACAAAAGAAAGAAAGGTCTACACCTTTCTGCTAATCTGGATATGAACCGATTTAAAGCTGCCATCATCCCAGTAAGCTTCTGGACTTCCTTTGGGTTCCGAGGTGGCTGCAAGCTATTGATTGCTTTAATTTGATCTTGGTTTACCTCAATCCCCCTATGAGTCACCATGTATCCTAGGAACTTCCCTGACCCCACTCCAAAGGAGCACTTAGAGGCGTTCAAACGCAACTTGTGCCACCTCAGAATTTCAAAAACATTGGTAAGATCTGCTAAGTGTTCAGATGCTAACTTGCTCTTCACCACCATATCATCAATGTAGACCTCAATAGTTTTTCCCAACCGTGATTCAAACATCTTTGTCATCATCCGTTGATAAGTCGACCCTGCATTTTTCAGGCCAAAAGGCATTACTTTGTAGTGATAGTTCCCCACAGGAGTGACGAAAGCCGTTTTTTCCTGGTCCTCCACTGCCAATGGTATTTGATGATAATCCTGGAAGGCGTCCAGGAAACTCATCCGAGGATGGCCTACTGTTGCATCTACCAACTGATCTATCCTCGGCATAGGGAAAGGATCCTTGGGGCAGGCCTTGTTAAGGTCTGTAAAGTCTACGCAGACGCGCCATTTTCCTGTCTTCTTCTTCACCACTACGGTATTAGCCAACCACTGGGGGTAGAAAATCTCTTTAATAGCCCCTGCCTGTTTGAGTTTAACCACCTCAGACTTTATTGCCTCCACGTGCTCACTCGAGGGTCGCCGAGGAGGTTGCTTTTTCGGAGTCACTGAAGGATCTACATTCAAACGATGACAAATGAATTCTGGATTCAGACCAGGGGCTTCATAGGCGTCCCATGAAAAAACGTCTGCGTTTCCTCTTAAAAGCTCAACCAACTCTTCCCTCTCCTGTGGGGTCAACCGAGCCCCAACCTGGAAGAATCTTTCACGGTCGTCCCCTATAGTCACCCTTTCCAAACCCTCACAACTCATCTCGTCATCTGACCCCCCATACAGCGACGACGAGGCCCCCAACTGCTATAAGACATTCTCTTTACTGGCAGAGGCACCAGTCTCTGGTTTGTGCTGAATTGCCGCAATTAGGCACTGCCTAGCCATAGACTGGCTTCCCACTATCTCCAGCACTTGACCTCCAGAGGGGTATTTCACTTTTTGATGAAGGGTGGAGGAAACGGCGCCCAAAGAATGCAACCATGGCCTACCCATAATCGCCGTGTACGGAGAGAAGGCATCTACCACGATAAAATCTACCTCAACCACATCCAATCCAGTTTGCACAGGCAGTCTGATCTGGCCCCTAGGGACCACCGTCTTACCTTCAAAACTCACCAAAGGCGAGCTGTAGACAGATAAATCTTCGAGCTTCAAACCCAGACCCTTAAAGAGGTCAGGATACATAATTTCCGCTGCACTCCCCTGGTCAACCATGACCCTCTTCACATCGTATCCGCCAATTCTAAGGGTAACCACCAGAGCATCGTCGTGCGGCTGTATGGTTCCTTGTTTGTCCGCTTCTGAAAAACTCAGCACTAAAGGGACATTCGTCTTGGCTCTCTTCGGCATTGAATTAGGCTCATCATCGGTGAAATGTGATACTGACATTATCCTGGTTGGGCAGGATCCAGTCCTCCCTAGAGCGGCGAATATAACATTGATGGTCCCTAGAGGAGGCTTGGATGCAGGATTTCCCTGAAATGCTGCGCCGGTCTGGCCTCCTCGGCCACTGGAGTGATGCAATAAATGCTTTAACTTCCCCTCTCGGACCAGTTGCTCTAAATGATCCCATAAGTTCCAACAATCTTCAGTAGCGTGACCATGATCTTGATGGTATTGGCAATACAGGTTTTGGTTACGATTGTTTGGATCTCCTGCCATCTTATTCGGCCACTTAAAAAATGGTTCATTCCTTACCTTCTCCAATACTTTCTGCACTGGTTCTCGAAACACCACATTGATCGCTTGAGTGTTAGCAGATGCAGGTTGCCCTAAAAAGTCTCTCCGAGGACGATTGTTCTGCAGCCGATCCGACCTGGAATCCCTCCTCTCCTGGGGGATCACCTTCGCTTTCCCTTTACCCTGGGATTGATCTTCCTCAATTCTCTTGTACTTATCAATCCTATCCATCAGCAAGCGTACACTGGTGACAGGCTTACCAGTGAGAGACTTTCTCAGATCGTGCTCCGCTGGCAGCCCTGCCTTAAATGTGCTAATAGCCACATCATCATAGTCTCCATCTATCTCATTAAACATATCCCAATACCTATCCGAGTAGGCTTTCAAGGTCTCCCCCTCACGCATGGACATTGATAGCAAAGATCCTAAAGGCAGAGGTACCCTGCTGCACGTGATGAAGCGGGCGCCAAAGGACTGGGTAAGCTTTTTAAAAGAATCAATAGAATTTGCCCTAAGGCCATTAAACCATCTCATTGCCATTGGACCCAAGCTGGACGGAAAGATCTTACACATTAAGGCCTCATCCTTTGAATGGACGGCCATTTTTTGATTAAAATGACTTACATGCTCCACTGGATCTGTCCGGCCATTATAGAGAGAGAAAGTTGGTTGGTTAAATCGCCGAGGAAGGCTAGCACCCTCAATCCGTCGTGTGAAAGGTGATTTGGCTACTTGACTCAAGGCCTCGTTCATAGCTTTGTTTCCCAGGCCCTTATGCGAGGTACTTTTGCCCCTCCTCCCATAATTACTGTATTCTCCACCACCGGAGAAGGTTTCACTAGGTGGAGTTTTAGATCTTTGCCTATATGTATCATCTTCTGTATCCCCAGAAGAGGACTCAGACTCAAATGATGCCCGTTTACGCCGCGCGCGGCGTAACTTCTTTTTCAACTCATCTATCTCATGTTGCATGTCTCTCTCATTCTCTGCATGGGATGCGTGACTTCCCCCACGCGATTGGCTCCTATCAATGTGCACTGTTTGCCCACTTTGCTCACGACCTCCCCTCTGTTGAGGATGGACTCCCGAGTAATTATGCTGCGAACCTCCCGATGCCGCCTGGTGCGGATTGTCATTATCCTGATGTGGCCCTACCGTTGGTTGAGGCGAACCTGACTCTTCCATTTTACGCACTAAACCCAAATCTCTTTCTGATCAGATCGAGCAAATCCCCACAGACGGCGCCAATTGTAAGGACCAGATTTGGCTTGAATCCAAAACGGGAATGGATCCAAGCCCACGTAGCCCAAACGATGAATTTATAGAGTGCAGGAAAGAAAGCTAGTCTGATCTTGGGCCAAAATATTGGATTTTAGTGTAAAAAGGTTAAAGATACGAGCGTAGAGTGTAGCAATAAGTCTCTTCGGACATGCCCTAGAGATCTGATTTCCCTTTTTCTTTCTTTTTCTTCTCCTCCTCTTTTCTTCTGTCTTTCTTCGCCTTATATACCATGGCTTTTTTGCCTTTTTAATCATCCACATGTGGACCTGGCATTCAACGTCCTTTTTCGTCATCCCCCTTGCCCTCTCTTGAATCTTCCATTCTTAGCTGGAAAGCTGTTCGCTCACTGTTCAGGTATCACCTCCACATTAATGCGGCCAGAAGGTTAGTTGGGAGACATTTAATGCGGAGGTGACAGCACCTTTAGATATTTGTCATTTCTTACTATTACTTTTTGTTTGATATTTCCCCCTTTGCTCTGTTATAAGGTTTGTCCCAGGCGTTGTTCTGAGTGATTAACGAGTTCACCAGATACCTCGGACAAAAATTCCGAGGTGACCTTCGTCCTCGGACACGGCCCGATTCCTCATAAGTATGCTCCACCTCTCCTCGGATGGTAATTTTGTCCATTCCTCGGCTGGCTGTCCTCGGATATTTGCTTGCCCTCACACCGGATATTGGGCCGGGCCCTTCCTTACTTCATTTGTATGAATGGGGATAATATTGGGTCTGGCTTCCTCCCACACAGTTTGAACACAGGGCAAAATTGGCCCCCCCCCCCCCACACACACACATATATATATATATATATATATATATATATATATATTTTTTTTTGTGTGTGTAATTAAATTTGCTTTTATTATTTGTTGTACTTTATTTCAAAATTTTAATTACTACCTAATTGAGCAAAAATATTATATTCCAAATCAATTATTTCTTATATAAATCTTATCAAAATAATCATAAAAATTCATTTTACAATAATAATTAGTGCTCCACGTATAAATAATTAATTCATAAAAAAATGCATTTTCTCTGTTAATACTTTATTTAATTACATAGTGCAAATTTATACTACTACAATATCATATCACTCAAAGGATTTACGAAATGAAACTTGTTTAGATTAGTATAATTAAAAGTATAAACATATTACTTTAATAAATTCATAATATTTAATTTTTGTAACTATTTAAACATAGAATTTTTTTTTTAATTTTATGTATTATTTAATTTGCTTTTTTCTTATAATTGAAATTGGTTTTAATTATTGCCAAAACAACTAAATATGAGGAAAATATCACATTCCAAATCTTTTTTTTTTCCTTTTTGGTAATAAATATTCTTATATAATTTTTTTTTAAAATAACCATATAAATTATTTTTATAATAATTAGTGCTCCATCAATATTTTTTTTTTCTTCTTTTTGATAATTTGATAGTTACAATTGAGGAATGAAGATTTAAATCTTAGATGTTTCCGTTGAAAATATTAGGAGGAGGTTGTATCTAGTTGAGCTACAAGTTATCGTCCTCAATAGATAATTAATATATGAAAATCAACTCATTTACCCCATTAACACATAATTATTAATTAATACTCTGACATAGATGTTAAATTTTGATTTTGATTTTGATTTTTTTGCTCCGAGATAAAATTCCACTCTATCCCAATCTAAGTGCATATGTGCTAAATTTTTCTATATTCAATTTATTCTAGCTAGTATTGTTCTCGGTGTATAAATGAGAAAACTATCTTATGAGACTGTCTCATGAAACATCTCTCTCACATTATATGTAATTCCTGCATATATGGGTCTCACATGTTGCGAGACCCAGAAGTTTTTGTTCAATGTGCAATATTGAAGAATTTTGATCAAGCAAAATTCAATTCAATTGAGCAAGTTTCAAATAGAAAGGTTCACATGATTTCTGATCAAGCGAAGTTGTTGCAGAAAGCCGTTGAACTGAACTTTTTCTATGGGCTTTTTGTAGCCACTTAAACCTTAAACCTTAAACCCTACTTCTTCCTACCCTATACCATTGAATATCCTTTGAGAGGATATTAACATCCAAAATTGAATCGTTAGATACCATAAATACCATCGAAACAAATCTTCAAGTGCAGTGTTTGAGAGATCGTATTAGCAATCCGCGTCTTGATTTGAGTTTTAAGGACCATGAAGAGAAACGACTAGTTCAGTCTGTTGCTAAAGGAGCTCAATGCTCAGGTCAGGTACAAGAACATTGCATAAGTTGAGGTTTTTGTAAGTTATTTTGTACTACAACCATCTTCATAGTAGATTTTGTTTATGAGTTAAGCCTAAGAGAGTTTTTCCCTTTCAGGTTTCTCTTCATAAACACATCTTATCTCTTTGCGTTGATGATTTATTTGCGATTTATTACTATTTTTTTTCTTCCAAGAAACCGATCAACTGACTAACTAGAACCTAAATTGCTACTGCATATAGAAAAATGTTAGTAACCCATGCTTAAGAGTCTAATCGTGAACTCTCATTTTCATTGGTCATTTTTTAAAAAGTAAAAATACTAATTTTAAATAAACATGTTTATAATATAGAACATTAATATTTTAGTGGTACCAAAATATTAAAAGATTAAAAATAAATAAAAGATTAAAAAAAAAAAAAAGTCCATTTAAAGCTTTCGTCTTAGGCCTCAAACTGTATGGAGTTGCCCTGCCTGACCCAAAATGTTAGATATATGGTTCTGAGCCTAACAGTGTAATATACTAATATTTATTATTCATTTTCAACAATGTTCACAATTTATTATCTGTGGTGAGTCTTGTGACTTCTATGTAATGTAATCTTCACAACTCACACTCAAATATGAATCCTCATCAGAAACTTAGATTTCCAAAGCTAATGAGGTTATAAACAATGATTCTGTTCAGAAGGACATTGGAGTCTACAAACACTGCATCTAAGAGCCATTGGGACTGATGACCCATCCAGGACAAATGAACAATGGAAATAAGTAGTCAATAACAACTCAAAGCTCAAGTTGAGCTCTTGTATTAATTTCCCGCAAGGACCACCTAGTCCTCACACCAAGAATTGTGCACGCATGTCACCCTCTCGTGACAAAATTAATGTCTAGCTACTTCTTCAAAGGTCTTGTATGGCGGCCTCTTGCTCGACCACAAAGAATTGCATTCTTTGGGATTGGATATTCGTCTCTCCAAGAGTTTGCAGGGGAGTAAACCCGGAGATAGAACTGCTGGCCCAAGTACTGCCTTGCCCAATTCTCAGACCTTATGTTCCACATTCCCACATTGTCCAGAGCCATGTAGATTGCAGTCCATGATCTAGGATACACCTGCATTCATGTCAAAATTCCATTAACAAAACTAGAAACAGCATCTAGAAATTTCACAATGCCAACAATTATAATGATTTGCTAGATTTTCAAAAGGACAAGCTTTGTATATACCTGAGTAGTGCAACGGGCAACAGTGTCTCTCAAATTGTAGACTGCTCTACTTGCAGGTGTCCACTGCCCTCCATCCATCCTGATTATCCAACAGATTGCCAACATGTTAACATACTTTGAGAAATACAAATTGAAACTTGCAATTCAAGTATATAAGTACTAAGAGAGATTACAGATATATGCTTACCCCATAACAAAGAAGGAATGGCCATCAATGTGCCATGACTGCACGGTGTCCTCCCAATTTTGGAACACAATCTCTATATAATCTCGGAAATTAGCACCCATAACAGAAGTCTGAAGGTAGCCACCATTTCCCCCGGTGGGATTACTAGGAATGCTTCCAACACTAAAAACTCCTTGGATGTTGAAGTGGTCAGCAAGTTTTAGTGGAGTGTCTGCTGGAATAAATGAGACACTATTGACTGCATATCTCTGCTTGCCATTAATATAAGGAGCAGAGTTTGCAAGCATGATTGTGCGGCTAGTTTTGATCATTCCATAGTGGTAAGAACCTTGGGGATTAGGTCTTGGCCCACTCGCTGTCAGATTCCACCTGATTGAAAAGCATGATACATAAAAATGAATACAATTGTTCTGCTAAATAAGAATTGAGGATGATTATAAGAAAGTTGAATCCACAAATAATTAATTGCTTTAATGAACATATGTATACATCAAATCTATGTCTTAATAGGTACAGGAGGAAATTTTCTGCTTTATTAAAATCGAAAGAATCATAATACTATATGGCATGAAAGTGAGCTTAACAAGCACATTGAAAAAGCCAAGCAGAGAGATAAGCTTCTTAAAGAAATTATGTGGAAAAATAACTACCGTATAGATCTGGCCTGGCTGAGAGATGAAGCAATTTGAGTGGTAGGACCAACAGGGATGGGACCAGAAACTCCATTGTGTGAATTGCTGTAGTGAAGAATGGCTGTTGTTGTCAGTACCCGAGCTGTAAAGCGTGTAGAAACTGCAATGTAGTAATCCTGGGCAGGCTGATCAGCTGTGACCAAGACAGAATAAGTCTGTCCAAGATGGATATCAAGGGAAGTGTAGGTGTTCTGGAGCGTGTGAGAGCCTTCTACCTCTATCAGCTTCATTTTGTGGCCCTGAATTCTGAAGTTAATTGATGTTGTAAGCCCCACATTCGATATCCTGAGCCTATAAGTCTTTCCTGCAAACAGATTGTTGAAACAATGAGATCCCAGTACATGCAGTTTCTAAGATTATGAGACTAATTAATCACTTTTCTAATCATAAGGTTAATATTTATAGTGAATTCCAATAAACAAAAGCACATTTGTTATGAAAAGTTCAACAGTTAAGAGAATTGCAGTGAGAGAGCATAAAGGTTCGTTAATATACACCTTGATCAACAGTAAAT
Source organism: Quercus parvula (assembly GCA_030820535.1). Classification (NCBI taxonomy): domain Eukaryota; kingdom Viridiplantae; phylum Streptophyta; class Magnoliopsida; order Fagales; family Fagaceae; genus Quercus; species Quercus parvula. Next base: position 13,709,918 of record JAUAME010000002.1, on the reverse strand, counting down.
GTGTAACCATTCCACCCACGACCATTGATGAGAAGTCCATCAGGGAAGGGGAGATTGCGACCATTGTCCAAGAGTCGTCTTAATATCTATAAAACCAAAGTGAGACTAGATTAACTACTAAGGAACAGGTTCTATATAAGCCAAGAAAGTGAAATAACATCAAGGTTCTGGTTCCCCTGCATATGGATGTCAATGTAGAGATGCTAACATATTGATTTGTCTTGTACCAGTCCCCAGCCAATATGGTGAAGTCACCAGCAGGAGAAGGGAAAGGAACAGGAATCTTTGGGCGGCTCCAGATTCTGATGCCACCAAACCCTCCAGCAGCTTTCTGGAATCCAAATGATGGGAAGTAGAAATAGCTACCAATCTGGTCCTTCAATTGGATAAAATAAGTGAAGTTTTTTCCTGGTCGGATTGGACAATTAGTGCCATACACTCCATCCTGCCATGAGTTCCGCCTCTGCTGTATGCCATTCCTGTGGACAAAACATATAAAAAAGTAGTCGAATTAAATATAACTTGTTCAGAATTTTGTTCCAAAACCTTATAGAAGGGGAAATTGTACACTGTCTGGTAGCTGTGGAAGTAAATACTAAATGCAGGGTTGGAGGAAATCAACTATCCCAAAGGTGCACACCATCAACTGCTGAAAAGAAGTAATCATATGCCCTATTTGCTGAAATACTAATTAGTTTTACTAAAATGAAGTAATCCACCTTAAATGAGGAGAATTATCTACTCAATAAAATATAGATCTAAGCCAATCAATCATAAGATAATGGTGTCTTGCTTTCATTCCAGGCTTAAAATTCCCTTTACCATTTTTAACATGGAAATTACCACATCTCTGCAACTTGTGAGACAATGAAGGTTCACAGAAGGAACAAAAAAAAAAAAAAAAACAGAAACACACACACACAGACAAAAAAATATAATCAACTAATAAACATGTTTTAAGTTATCAAAAAATATACATTCCCTAAAAAAAAGTAATCCAAAAATATTGCATGTGAAGATTCTGATCTCTAGGAATTCTTTTTTTCTTGATTTAGAGGTATGGTAGCTTAATGCCAAAAACAACCTCGATAAAGGTGCAACTTTTATAAGAAACAACAGATCTGAGCTAGCTGGCTACAAGGAATAATGGAGGTAATCGATGGTAAACTATCCATATCATAATGGAGTAATGGACCCATATGCTCCAGAATAACCCATTAGGTAAACAGGCCAAGATTCAAGACCTGAATTTGACCTAATCATAAAAGGATTATAAATTGACTCTGATTTGCACATTTTTACCACATAAACATCTATACACATATATATAATTATTCATTTGTTAATAAAGTAGATAAGGGCATGCACAGATCTAGCATGTGGGATTGACATTAACAACATGCTATCAGCCGCTCGAACAGAATTTTTGATTATCTTGGACTTCAATAATGAGGCTAAAGAGGTGTATTAGTAAGAAAAATAAGATCCAACCATAAAATCCACTATAAACCAAGTCAGATTCTAAAAGTGAATGTCTGCAAGATGTGAATTAACGGGACCCAGCCCGACAGAAGGGACTATAAAAGCAAAGATGCTTTTTTAAGATTCTTGAACAAAACAATTTTATTATTCAAAAGCAACCCCAAAAGCTCACCAAATTCACCTATCTTAATGACTCCTTGATATTTCAGTATTTAAGAACTAAAAAAAAAAAAAAACACTAACAAAAACACAATTCAACATTAGTACTAATGTAAAAAAATTTAGAAGCGATAGATCCATAGATCTTAATTAAGTATATCTATCTGTTTCAAATGCTGCTAAAATAGAGGGAATGTGAAAGAACAGAAAATAGCATTGGAGTTATTGATTGTTTTGACCAGTGAACGGTGATAAACTCAGCTCATTTCTCAGTTTAACTGATTGTTGCTGAAAGTACCAGATATAGTACCAAAATGAACGACATTTTTTGTTTTTCTCTTTCACTTTCTTGCATTTTCCCAAACCTAAAGAACATAAAGCAAGTCTACCAGAAAAATTAAGGCATTTTACCAAGAAATGAGGAATGGCTCCCTTAGGTAGTTGAACACATTGATAACCAAGTTTTCATTTGTAACAGCATCGATTTGAGGCCCTGGGAATTGCCCATTTATCAAGATCCCCTGCAAAATTGCTCACATTTACTCAAGCAACTCAAAGATACATCACAAAGAAACTAGCAAAACAACCAGCAAGAAAAGCATTTTCCAAACACCAGTTAAGCAAATAAACAGAGTTGCAGAAACAAAAGAGACAGAGAAATGAACATAATGTGGGGTACCTGTTGCTTAACGCCAAGAGGGTAAATATCACCGTAAGTGACTTTCCACGTGATGAACCTATACGGGTCTTCACCATTAACGCCATGAACAAAAACAAGAACCAAAGCAATGAAAAGACAAAGAACCCTGCAGTCTCTCATTGTTCCTTGTTCTCTTTCTATTTCCTTCACTCAGTAACTACTTGAAGAATGTGTACCACAATGAGTTTAGTGGAAAACTAGATCTACAAAAGCCAAAGACACTCTCTTTAAAAGTACCACTGTGAAGAAACTGGAACTGTTGCTGATGGGTCTGTTTTTCTCTCTCTAAATCTATCTAAAAATCTAATGCTTTTTTCTAATTTCCTTTTGTGGTGCTTTGATCAGTGAGTGAGGGGAGCTCAGTTTTGTATGCAAGTGAAGCAACAAAATGAAATGGCTCGTGAGTTGTGAGCTGTCAGTGTGGTTTGGTTTCAGTCTTAAGTGCATGAAATATAGTGCGGTAGATGGTCCAGTCCAATCATGTACCGTGAATTCCAAGTCGGTGTGGGGGCAAAAGTGGGTCTAAATTGATGTTGGAGGTTCTTGAGCGGTTTGGAATTTCAGTGTACTGGGATCAGAGTGATAGATAGTGTAAGAAATTGGAACTGAATATGTTAAGTTACAGTATTGTCCTTTTCACGTGCACTTATGGAGCTGTCCCCACAAGTGTTGGCTGAGATTAAATGCGATATTCCTCTACTTTTACTGTTTACTGCATGAATTTATTTTAGGACTTGATTTGCTGTGATGGTAGAACATGAAATGCCATGGTCCTGTTCAAGTTTTGAGTTTGAAGATTATTTGGGTATGTGTTTATTCATCCAATTGTTTGATATGTTTTAGACTTTATTCACACTAATGTTGTCAATTACTATGATTGAAAATTTTCATACTGATTGGTTAATTGAAATGAATTGTCTGTCATTTACTTAGATCTAAATTTCAGTCTATTCGGATTACTACCCGCCTATTTCAATCCATTTTACTAAATTTTGATTGGTATAACGATTTTAGTCATTATGTAAACAAAACACTCTTGTTATAATTGACAAATTGAAATGGTTACTAAAAGAGAATTGACAACGTTGATTGATATAATACTCTTGTTACAACTAAAGTGTGAACTTAACTTTTAGTTAGTCCTAATGATGATCCTCTTAAGAATTGTTTATGACCCTAAGCTAGTCCTAATGTAATAATAATCAGGCTTCTATAAGGCTAATTCTGTACTTATCCCAAGAAATTAGATATCTTAATTATGTCAGGTGCCCTTTTCCCAAATAATGTAAGGTAGAAATTTATAATTTTAGCTAGAAGCCTAGAAAATGCACTTGCACATGCGTTTGCCCTTGAAAAGTATCTTTGGGGATCATGGCCATTTCTAGATCAGTGAGTTATTGTAATGAACTTACATTCAATTATTACATATGGGATTAGTTTATTGAGAGTTTGAAACAATATTGCTAATGATTAATGTTTATGTCTTATTGTCTCTTGGTATGGACCCCAAGTTGTTTAATATAATTCTCAAGATAGGCAGAACATAAAATGTAATTTTTCTTATACCCCTTATGATGTAAATTAAATAAATAACAATGTAACCAAGAGCCAAAGGTAATTGATTATAGAACAGAAATTTTATGGTGTATGCACCATATGGAGCCTCATCCTCCTTTAAAAGTTGACATAAAATTTTTGAGTCTTGAATGAAATTTGTGGTATGCGCTTGTGTTAGAGTATCATTCCTTCTCTTTAGTGTATATATTTCTTAAATAATAATAAGAAGAAGAAAGTGAATAAACAAGAAAATTGCTGCAATATTTGTGAACATAATGCTGTAACTTTATTTTTTATTATCTTCTGAGGCTGCAGGCTGTCTTTGAATTAAGAGTTTAATTAACAGGATAAGACAGGGTTGCCATCTGGTTTAAGTAGTAACTTAGGTATCAAATACCAATTGAGTTTTGGATCTTACAATGTTTCTCACCCTTCTATTGATCTTCTAGTTTGTAGTTTCTTACAAATGATTGTCATGCTAGACATGTATTATACCATTGCTGGGTTTATTATTGATGAGTTGTACTACTGATATATCATTTGTAATGTTCACCTAGCAGAAGGCATTCATGATTCATGTTCTTCTCCGATGCAAGCAGAGTAAAGCCTCTTTAAAAGGACAAGCTCTTCTTATATTATTTGTACTGTTCACCTAGGATACATTAGCAAAACTAGAAACAGCATCTAGAAATTTCACAATGCCATCAATCATATAACATGGATAGCTAGATTTTCAAAAGGACAAGCTCTTCTTATACCTGAGTAGTGCAGCGGGCAACGGTGTCACTCAAATTGTAGACTGCTCTACTTGCAGGTGTCCACTGCCCTCCAATCCATCCTGATTTTCTAACAGATTGCCAACGTGTTAACATACTTTGAAAAATACAAATTGAAACTTGCAGTGCAAGTATATAAGTACTAAGAGAGATTAGAGATATACGCTTACCCCACAACAAAGAAGGAATGGCCATCAATGTTTCATGACTGCACGGTGTCCTCCCAATTTTGGAACACAATCTCTATATAATCTCGGAAATTAGCATCCATAAAGAAGTCTGAAGGTAGGAATTTCCCCCTGTGGGATAACTAGGAATGCTTCCAACACTAAAAACTCCAGGGATTTGGGTTTGTGTTTATTCTCATGCATTGTCATATCAATTTATAAACAGTTGGTAAAAAAAAAAAAAAAAAAAAACTATAGGATATTGGGAATGACTACATATGTCATTAAAGATTCAAAATTTCAAAGTGATTAGAATCAAATAAAAAATTTGATAAGCAACATAATCACTGCCATTGGACATGAATATATCTAAAGGCAAGCTTAATAACACAAAGAAAACATAAGTACATGATAATGGAAGCTGAAGCAAATTCATAACAAGATTTTAGTGCTTTAAACCTCTACTCTCATAACTACTGTGTATTTATGAGAATTTGGTAATTGAAGAGAATGGAATAACTTAAAATGGTTTTATTGATATGGGAACATAATCACCGCATGAGGAGACGATCTGGGGAAGCTTAGCAACTTTTGAGCCACTTGTAGAAATGCATGTAGCATACACCTCTGATTTTGCATAACCCGAGATTTAGTGATAATCATCTTCTCCATCACATTTGCATTCTTAAGTAGAAATTGTACCACTAAAACAAATACTTCCTTTATGTTGACCAAGTTTTCTCCGAAACCAAAAATCTTGACAGTCTTGAGGCATAGCAACAAAAACTTGAAATAAATCTCCTTTGATTTCCAATGGCTCACGTCATCATAGTTGTAATAACTGAGGTAGTGTCTTTCTAGAATCTGCAAAATGAAAGTGCATTAGCCCATTTTGAAGTTCAATTTTAGATTATGATATTTTGTCATGTTGTTATAGAGTTGACCTACGAGGAGTAAACAAAGCCAAATCAAATTTGAAATTCTTGAGTAAGCTTTGAACAACATGGGTTTTAAGGATTTATGATACATTTGGTACATTGAATGGAGAGTACAATAAAAATGACAATTTTTATTATTGGAAGAAAAGATATTGTAATGGAACAACTAAATTTATTCATATGTTTGAATGTGACGATGGAATAAAACTCAAGATCTATATTTATTATAAATATCTTACTTATATAAATATATTTCCTAAAATCTAATATAATTTAAATTTGAGAAGAGGTTGAATTTTTTTTTATATATTTTAAATTTTATAATTATTATGTGTATGTGGAAAGTGTTAATATTTGGAAATATAATAATTTTATAAATTATTACATCTACTAAGTAACAATTATTATAGTCCTTTTAGAGAGGAATGGTTATTCCTCAATTTTTTTTTTTTTTTTTTTGATAAACAACTATTCCTCAATTAGGAATACTTATTTCTAAGAAATAGTAATGGTTATAGTGTTTCTAATAGGGAAAAGAAATAGAAAAATTTGAAGATGCAACAAAGAGGAAACACTAACTCATGAACAGTTAGGGGTTAGTTGGGGCTATTTGATTTTTTTTTTTTTTTTTTTTTTTGTTTGCTAGCTCTCACGTTGCTGAAAATTTAAAGATAAAACTTCTAGGCATCACATCAAGATGAAAATTGAAGAATGTTGTGTCACACAAACTTCAAACAAAGCTTCATAGCTTCTGAAATTCAAAAAACTTAGGGTATGTTTGGTTGGTTAGTTTGAGTAATGTTGTTTGAATGTTTTTTATATAAGTATGGATGAAAAGTGTGTTTAAATGTGTGTAAGATTATTTAAAATGTGTGGAAATGTGTTAGAACTTAGCTGCCAAACAGCCCCTTATTCTTCTTCTTATATAGAAAGAATTACACCCATGTATACAGATGACTAAAACACTAATACCTATTTATTGTGGATCATGGACTCCTACTATGAAGCCCAAACTAAATAACGTAAACTAAAAATAATAATAAAACCCAATGGACAGTTAGTACTTAGAATAGCCCATGTCCCAAAAACAAAAAACTCACCTAATATCCTTTTTGACACTTAAAAATAAAGCAAAACTACATTATTAGTCCATGAAGTTGACCTTGTGAGCACAATTGGCCTTTGAAGTTTCAAATGAGCATTATTGGTCCCTTAAGTTTAAAAAATGAGTTATATTAGTTATTTTATTAACTTCTGTTAATTTTATTCTTATATGGCTAATGGAAGAAAGATGTGTCATATTTTGATTTTTATAATCTGATATGTAAAGTTTGTGAATTTGCCAACTTAGCATGTGACTCATTGGGACCCAGCCAACCCTTCGTCTTCCTCTTCTCTTCTCTTTTCCCAATAGGTGTTGCTGCCATTTCCACCACCATCGTTAGCCACTCTTTCCTCTTGTTCCAAACAGTTTTCGTTACTGTATTAGCTAGCACAAGCATCTCTATGTCCTTTACCAATCTTCGTCAGCTGCTAATCTCTAAAGTTCTCTATATTTCTTTGTTCTTAAGCTCTATTTCCAAGGATCTACAAACGACCTAAAAATATTTAAATCTTTTTGGTTAGTCTTCAAATATTTGAATGATTTTAGGTATTATATTTAGATTTTTTTTTTTGGCAAAGTCCCAAACTAATCTACGTACGTTGGATTGCCGGTTTCTTTTTATTGCACAAATCTTTGTTGGGTTTTTTACACCCAATCTCAGACTACTCCTATTAACAGAAAGGATCTATGGTCAACGATCCAGATTTAAGAGAGAGGGTAAATCAATTAAAGATTACATGGCAATCTTATAATTAAATAAATGACGTGTCATTTGACACTTAAATTGCCACATGCCACTTCATTATTCCATTAGTCACGTTGGCAATAATACTAACCATAGTTAGCAAATAGACTAACATTGCTCGATTTTTAAACTTGAAGGACTAACAGTACTCACTTGAACTTTAAGGGACCAATTGTGCTTAGAAGGTAAACTTTATGGACCAATAGTGTAATTTCATCTTAAAATAAATAAATTAAATCAAAGTGAAATTGACTTCTTATTGCATGCCTAGGCTAGGAATTATGAATAATAACTTTTGCATTGAATGACTTTTTATTCAGACAAACTTTGGCAATAAATGACCTCTCTTATTCAGAAAAATTGATTTTCAAAAATCTACCATTGCTATAATTGTTGTAAATGAGAAGAAGGTTTTGAATAAATGGTCCACAAAAGGACCACTTCAAGAAAGTCCAAAATCAACAATTAACTCTTTACATCAAGAAATTAAAGGGGGCTAAGTTCCTGAAGGGAATCATTTCGACACTATCAATAGTTAGACACAATATTGATCTAAAGAAAAAGATAATGATTAGGAGTAATTCTTCATCAAATTAAGTTCCTTTTGATTTGACCTTCAAGAAATTGGTCCAGGAAAAACATACCTTAAACCCTAAGTTATGGTGTGATATGTCTATAACCAATGTCTCCACATAAGGCAAACTTTGAAGCAGGCTTGCAATGCCAGGGAGGTCCCATTTCTTCATGCTTGTTTTCACAGTTACATATTTACACTTTAACAGTGGAGAAGGCACATGCTTCACTGACATTAGAGATAGAACCTAGGTCCATCAAAACAAGAAGTAAAACACAATTAGGTAAAGTGGATTTAAGAACAAATAACACATCCATTTGCCCTAGGTGAAATACATGTTTTACAAAACACTAATATACATGAATATGAATATATCCCGTATGTTGACAATGAAAAACAATGGTTAATAAAGTTCATTTAATGCTTCATTAAATAAAGTTTTTATACATTTTCAAAAAAATAAATTTAAATTTTGCATATATATCCAAAAAAACACACACATAATCATAATAAATTTGTGTGTATAAGCCAAAAAAAATTTAACAAGTGTATTTATTCTCTAAAAAAATACTTACTACTCATAATTGAGCATTTATTAATCCTTATCTTCTATTCTTAGGGCACTCGCTAACAAATCCAACCTTCTAAAGAATCAAGACCTTGGTAAAGTTGCAGATTATTAAGACAAATCATTATTTGGCACAAAGCCAAGTGTCTCACACCTTATCATGCTGCTAAAAGCAAGTGTCTATAACTCAATAGTTCATGAAATTGGACCAATAATATTATGTCCTTAAATTAATCCTTAACTACAACAAGGATTAAAATCAAAATGCTCAAGAGGAAAAACCACCCATCTCACAATATAGTAACATCTTTTTCTAATTCTCTTATAAATCACAAAATGATTTTTTCTTTTGGTAATAATATAACTTGGTTGGATATGGACTTCTTATAATATGATTTTCCCAATAATGTTAAGTCTTTAATATGTGATTGACTATAAAATGATTAAAATCCCTTCTTCTTCTTTTTTGCCAATGAGCTTTAGCTCAACTAACACCTCCTCTCAATGTAAGTGTTAGATGGAGGGTGAGGTCGTAAGTTTAGACCCATTAGTTGCATGTGTAAACTACTCGTAAAAGATATATACATATATAAATTGGGTAAATGAATAAATCTTTAAAGTAAAATCAAATTGTACAATACGTCTCACTAAGACTAGGTTTGAATGAGGGTATTTAAAAAAAAAAAAAAAAAAAAAAGGTTGTGTAAAAGCACTATTGGTACCTATGAAGTCTTAAAAAATTGTTATTTGTGAGACTAAAGGTGAGCTTTAAGTTAAAAATAAACATACCCTAATTAAATATACAAATCAACCTCAGTTCAAGTGTGTATACTATAGTAAGTGAAAAAGAACACTAGATGTTGTGCATTGTTCTATATGCAGGGATTAGCCAAACAATGAGAGTACCAACAATAAAAAATAAAAAATAAAAAATAAAAAAAATTATAAGTAAACGGTTTAATCCCCAAATACCAACAATAAAAAGCTTAAATCTTGATACATTATAATGTCTCTGTAGATGGAAATCAACATTAGCGATCAATAATAGATGCTGTGCATTATTATATGCAGGGATTGGCCAAACGAAAGAACACTTTATGCTATGCATTATTTCATATGCAGTCCCCAACAATAAAAAGCTACAATATTGATAGATTCATGTCTATGCAAATGGGAATCAACATAGCAATCAATAGAAGCATGAAGTATTGCATACAACAAACCACACAAAGAACCAAAAAATTAGGCTATCAAGAAAAAAACAAACCATGAGACACCATTTGCCAACAAAAAGTTCCTTCACATGATGCAGACTCTCAAGAAGTTCTCTCACAGATTCTTGATACTCATTACAAGCACTTTCCTCTTCAACCTTAAGCACTGCCATGCTGAAATCAAGCTTAGCCTTAACTAACGACGACACATCCTTTATCCGACACTTCTTCATACAAAAAGTCCCCAGAATTTCCAATGACTCAATCTTTGGAGCCACAATTTCCAGTTCAAACACAGGATCATCAGTTTTCCCAGCTGCAGTAAGCATAAAATGGTTGTTTATAACCAATTTTTTCAGACTTTCCGACACTATATCCAACCGATTAAGCCTACAACAATTATTCAATTCCAAGTATTCAAGCCTAGGACTACCCATCACCACTTTCCTTATATCATCTCCACACAGCGCGGTGTACCCAATACACAAGCGCTTGAGTGAACTCAAATGTACCACCCCAATAGGCTTAATATTGCAGAAACTAAAATCCAATTCAGAAACAAACTGATTGGTGTAGAGATGCTGAGGCAATAGGTAGGTCTCAAAATTGAAAACATGGGCATATGTTAAACGTAAACTGAGCTGTTCCACCATGGCATTTGTGGCTAAACGAACCCAAAGGTCGAGTCGAGGCTTCAGGTCTGGCTTGTAATTGAATCGAAGATAAAACTTTGTGAGCTTGGGAGCCTTGTGTAGGAGCAAGGTGTTGTCTACAGCAGTGGCAAAATGGTCTGTGTCTTCGTAATCATCGCTGAAACTCAGAGAAGGAACTGAGGTCCAAACGTAGGACCATCTTTTGGATAGAACACCAGTTTTGATAGCGTCTTTGGTGGGCAAGGAAGAGAGGATGTTGAGGAGGATCGAGTTTGGCAAGGCGCTGATTCGATCTTGTGTGATTGGTGGTGCATGTTTGCGGCGCTTACAGCATACAACGTAACAGTCACTATCTTCACCTTCTTCTTCTTTTTCTTCATAAATGGTGATTCTCTCTGCAGGTCTGGAAGCATGAGTGGAATGGTCGGAGGAATTAAGGATGCTGTCTTCACTGGAAGTACTTGCACTTGAGCTTGTTTCGGTTTCACCATAGTTAGAACCATGGCTCTCTTCCTCCATTCTCAACTCAGTATCTGCTAGCTATCGATCCGACTTCTTCTTTCTATTTTGTCATTGGAAATGTTTTTAGGTAGGTTCAGTTTAAGGTTGAATCTTTTTTGGGTAATCAATCAGCGTTTTCGGTGGAATCAGATGTAAAGATTGAGGTTTTTTTCCGTTAATCATTCAGCTTTTTTTGGTCAAACTAACGGACCTAATCAACACTAAGATAATATTAATAGGAAGCAATGCTATGCGCGTAATAAGTTTCAAATGGTTAGAGTAGGTAAACTTTTATTGGTTCTTGTATGAATCTACCACTAATATTATTTTTTTTATTTTTTTTATAAGAATTATTTTTTTACTTATTATTGATAATTTGTCATATTAGGATGTATATCCAAGATAATTCTTGCAATGATGTAGAAGAGTCTAACTTTAAGCTTGTAATAAGCTTGGATTGAATGTGTAAAAGTTGTAATTTTAAGGGTTGAGGAGTAAGAGTAACATAGCTCTCATTTTTTGTGTTGCTCTCATTTTAGGGTTGACCTCTTCTAAACTCAAGCTTATGTTAAGATAAACGTAACATAAGCTTGAGTTTGGGCTTAGTGGGATTTGGCCCAATTGACTAATCTTATCATCTGGATCTGATTGCGAGGATATAGATCAGAGTCCCATTAATAATTTCATACAAAGAAATTGAGGTGTTTTATCCTATGTTGTTAAGTAAATTATATAAATTTAAACACATGTCAACCAGATGCGGGGATAGCTCAGTTGGGAGAGCGTCAGACTGAAGATCTGAAGGTCGCGTGTTCGATCCACGCTCACCGCATTTGAATTGTTTTTTCAATTACTTTTTTTAAAGCTTATAATTTTGAAACCAAAAAGGTATTAACTTGGTACCAATTATGGAGGAAAGGACAACCTTTTTAGATCTCAAAATCAAGTGAATCTAACGTGGGTAATCCTAATCTCCATATTACATCACAGAAAGTGATAAACGTTTATCACTTTCTATCCAATTTAACTTGCATCAAGATTCAAGTATGCCTTTTGTTCTCTCTTGGGACCTAAATTTGTTATAATTAGTAGTCTTTTACTCTTAAAAGAGCCCGGAACTATGTAAAATTTACACTGAGCTATAAAACTTATTCAGCTCTATAATATTAACTCGGTGGGGCTGAATATAGTGTCATCCATATGAGAAACAACTGATCAAATTTTTCATTCAAGATTAAATATAATCCATCAACTCCATGCATCAAGTTACCGCAGAGTGTGGAAAATATATATTCACTACTTCTACAGGCACCTGACCCAAGCTATAGTTCGATTTCATGGTCTACTAATTATTGCACCTGAGTATATAATATTACAAACTTGTGAAATTTCTACAGGTGTTTGCCTTTAATACTGTCTTGCAGGCTCATGTTAATTACATGGACGAAAACATCTGGTTTTCAAATTATGAACTTGAGGAAAAATATCTTGTAACAGTGTTTGTAGACATCGAACTCATGGACTGTATTGGCTGTTCAGCATCAACATTTTTCCTTTCTCACAAAGGCCAGGCATGAAGATGCACTCTGCAGAATCCTCTATGACTCTCTTTGCCTAGAAGCTCCTACATCTCAGTAGTTGAATGAACAAAAGCAGGGTATAGAGCCTGCTGCAAATATCATTGATATTAGCCAACCCGTTGCTGTCCTAGCAAACGAACATAAGAACTACAACAAAGGATATTTCCTATGTTCTTGCATCATCATCTCTGGCCTATGACAAAACTTGTTAACTTATTGTTATGGCTTCATGATGCAGGTAGATAAGGGGTATGTGTTTAAACTTGGGTTTTAGAAAGAAGTGAGAGTTGATTAGAGTGGCTTATAGCTATAGGGTGGACAATCCTCTGCACAAAGAACTAATCTCTGAAATTTAGCACTAAAGGCAAAGGCAAATTCTTATTCATCAACAAAAACTGATTTACAATTGGCATTACAGGTACTTACACTACTAGCTACACAAGCAGTCAAGCTTTGCTAAGTAGTTCCTACTGTAACAGAATTAGTTACAGTTAACACACACATTACCTAATACATTCATGTGCACTAATTGTTGCAATCAACTAAACTACAACTACTTGTTACAATCAGCTGAACTACAACGAAAAAACTAACATGACACTAAAACACGCTGAAGAATATCCACTACTGTTGCTGTATTTTCTGCCCTTCTAAATGCTGCATACATGACATTACTGCTGGCTGTCGATTTATATTACAATTAAAGCTTCATGATATAGACGTTCCTGCATCACTTCACCACTTGTTGATAATAAATAAATAAAAAACCCATGTTTTGATTGTTTTGGCAAGCACATTGTCATGTCTGTCTTTGTTATTCCTCTAACCAAAAGATATAAGATGAAAATTTCACCTCTTTTATTTCCCCCTTGAATATTTTCTACAGCTTTATCTAGTTGCAGAAAATACCAAGCCCCCTCTCCCTCTATTTTTCCATTTGCTGCCAGTGTAATGTGCAAACTAACAACAAGAAATCAGCTAGTTCCAGACAGTCAAACAGAAGTCAATTACAAAGCTCCAACATAGATGTTAACTTACGACATGCAAGATACTCAATTATGCCAAGATAGGCCGGACCTAGTGGCAGTGATCATAAAGCCACTAGTTCACCTCACTAATCACCTTTCTGACCAACCCAGCAACGTTGCTAGGTTCCACCCCACTCAGCTAAGCAGCCACATTTCAAAATTACTAGAAAAGAAAATCTTCTTGACAGGACATCCAAGAAGGTTCTGGAAAAATCTATGACTTGAAGTTAGCGATGACATGACAAAATAGTCAATTAGCATTCCAGTAATTAGCAGTGCATCTGAAAGTATATCATTTTATCAAAAGGTTTGCATACAAAAAGCAAAGCAAGTTGCCCCTCATTTACATCATTTTATCATTAACTATACAAAATTGCATGCAAAAGCATGCACAGAGGCACTGCCTAGAAAGCATCATTAGTTAACAAAGCTTCACCATTTACAAAAACCAAAAACACATTACAGGCTAGAGATTGTCAAAAGCAAGCCATAATGATCACTAGGCAGAACGGGAAGCTCCAGCTTCTTGACCTCCTTCCTCACTTTCTTCTCCTTGCTATATGACAGACCTGGTATTGCATCCATCCCAATCATGTCAATTCCACTGATCTTGAAATCACGCAGATTACAAATAAATCGATCCAGCCGTTTTTGTAATGTACGGTTACCAGACAACATCTGGTTGGACTTGGTATCATATGTCCATCCATTTTCCCCTGGCCTTAACTCTTGCCATGCATCAACCCAACCATCAGGAAAAGGAAACTGACCATCTAACTTGTCATCCCAATTCATGTCACCACCATAAACCACATTTGGATTCTTTTTAAGAAAGTTGATTGCCTCCTTTGCCTGCTCTACACGTTCCTTGCTGTACATCTGATCCCATTTTGGGGGTGCTGGGCAGGGACTCTCAAGATGGCTAGTAGCAACAACAAAAGTCTTGCCCTTCTGGACTTCAACCTCACCAACAGATAGTTCTCTCCCCATTATAGAATTGGTAAAGGGTTTACAGCTGAAGGATTTCACGGGCAGTTTGCTTAACTGCATATCATTTAATTGACACATCACATATTAATACCACATAATCATCAATTAAATGAATCATGCACCTTGCTAAATCAACAATGACTTACCAGGAGGTGATCCAAACATCGGATCCATCTATCATGCCTAAAAGTATGATAAATCAACATAAAAATGTGAACTTTTACACTTTAAGTGGTGATCAAAATATTACCAGCATGCAAAAGTAAGGTCTTGAGTTTGCCATCTCAGTTGAAACTGAGCAATGATATACCTTCCACCAGCTGGAATGGCAGAAAATATCATATATATTAGGAGTAACCTCCTGCAGAGCAAAGTGACCATAAGCAAGATGTACTTATATATAAAGCTTACTAAATGAGAAGGGAAGATAGAGAGAGAGATTGCCTGAAAACAGATGAGTTCTGGGGAATGCAGTTGGATAAGGTCACCAAGGGCTTTCATCCTCTTATGCATTTCCAGATCTTCTCGAAACCAAACATTATAGCTTAAAATCTTCAATGAACTAGGTACGGTTCCTTGACCAGTTTCCTCTGCCACACATTTAACTAGTCTTTCATAATGTGCAACTAAAAACCCCCTAGATTGTGTTTGAATGCGAATTTAAAGAACAATTGCAAATATAAATTACTTGATATAAAGTTAACAACACATGATGACCCCAGTCTAATTTAACACAATCCTGATCAGCCACAACGGGCCAAAAATCCATATTTACACCATTACTCCATTAGAGCATAAAACAACACAAGTTCATTAAAACTCACAAGCCAATGCACAAAAGTCCAAACTTTAAAACCAAAGATTACCAGAAGTCCAACAACACAGTCACAGCCATATTGGAAGCCTAAACCCAGTTCAAAAATCCACATTTGTACCATAAAAGCACAAACTCAATTAAACCCACAAGCCAAAAAAAAAAAAAAATCCAAACTTTCTCAAACCAAAGATAATCAAAACTCACCCAGCACAGCCTCGGCCTTATTGGAAGCCTTGATCCCTCTAAACCCACCAAATTCAGCAGAATCTTCATCAACCACAACTGGGTCCCGCGCCTTCCTCTTGTTGCAACGCTGCAGGGGCAAAAAAACTGACCCCACCCCAGAATCCAAACCCTCATCATCAACATCAATTTCTTTCAAGTCCTCAAAGCTGGACAAGGAAGACACAGAGGCCCTCGTGCCACAGACCTCACAGCTTCCGCTCTTGTAAGGATTCAAGAAAGTGCAGGCCTTGCATGACCATTTAGGGGCTGAAGGAGAAGGAGGTGGTGATGATGATGATGATGAAGAAAAAGGAGTTAAGCAGATTTCGCAAGTGGGTTTTTGATTTTGAGAAGTGGGGTTGATGAAAGTGCATTTTTTGCAGGTCCAAGAAGAAGAAGACGAAGACGACATTGTTGGAAATGAAAAGAGAGGAGAGGTTTTTCTAGGGTTTATTGGCTTGTGATGTAGAAGAAGAGTAGGGAATGTGAAAGGGGCACTAATTATAAGCTTTGGGATTGCCATTCAAAATTGGCTTGCCGCTTTTGCTGTAACTCTGTGCTTCTTTGTTGTACACTTGTACTAGTTGTGATTTGATTGAACTTGTCGTTTGCAGTAAACAATTAGTCGTTTTAGATTGGGAAATGTAAAACTAGTCCACTAAATTTTTTTTTTTTTGGATAGGAAGTCCACTACTTATTTTGAACTCATGTTTTTCTTTTCTTTTTCTTTTTCAATTGAACATTAGTACGACCATACGAGGTTCAAGGAATAGCTCATAACTCAACTGTAATGACATCCCATTGAACATATATTTAATTATTTATATATGGGTTTATTTATATTTTATTGTGTAATGAACTCCTTTTAATTTCAACATGGTATTAGAACTATTTGATCTTGGCTCATAGTAAAATTTTAATCCTTTTTTTTCATCACCACAAAAGTGCTTTTTCTCTCTTGTTTTGGTCTTCACTAATTTGTCCTCATAGTCTAACAAGTGTGGTACACATTAGGACTAAAACAAATGACATAATGAGCCTAATTCTTCAAAATCCGCGATCTTAGATCAATCAAGATTAATTCTCGGTGGATCCAAATTAATTTTATATAATTGACAAAAACAAGTCATAGAAAAAAAACACATGCATTCAGCACCATTTATAATACAAAGAGGAAAAGAAATACAACTACAGTTACACTGTAACAATCATTTCCCATGCCAACATGACAGTACACCAGCATAAACTTCTAAACTTCATAAGCCTTACAATACAAAACCAAACTTTTTTTGAAGTAATACAGAAACTTCATACAATATTACAGGAGCATCACAGGATTATAGATGCTGTACACATCAATATAATACAAGAGTTTGCAGGATGGTGAACACAGTAGTTATGACACACCTAGCATCTCTTTCTTTCTTTTTTGGAGGGGCAATGGAAACACTCAAACACCTAGCTTTTAAAAGTGTTACCATGCCAAGCCAATAATTTACTGGATATTAACCCCTAAGAGCAAGCCATAATGATCACTAGGCAATACTGGAAGCATCAACTTTCGGACCCTTTTTCTTACCTTCTTCTCCTTCATATATGACACTCCTGGTATAGCCTCCACTCCTATCATGTTGATTGCACTTAATTTGAAATCACGTAGATTGCAAATAAATCTATCCAGCCGCTTTTGCAAAGGCCGGTTATAAGACAACATTGGATTGGACACAGTATCATATGTCCATCCATTTTCACCGGGCCTTAATTCTGCCCAGGCATCAATCCATCCATCAGGTAAAGGAAACCTTCCATCCAATTTTTCATCCCAATTCATGTCACCACAAAAGACCAAATTTGGAAATTTCTTAAGAAGGTTAACAGCCTCCTTTGCCTGAGCTATACGTTCCTCACAGTACATTTGATCCCATGTAGGAGGGCCAGGGCAGGGGTTCACAAAATGGCTTGTGGCTACAGTCAACAATTTCCCCCCCACTTCAATCTCTGCTATGCACACTTCACTCGGCATTGTAGAATTGATGAACGGTTTGCAGCTGAAGGATTTTACTGGAAGTTTGCTCAACTGCAATTGACAAATCAAGTTAGGCTCCAACACTACCTTAAATATGAACATTGAAGTAACAAATTATTTGACATGCAGAAAAATCATATCCCGAATAACACATCCTGAGACAAGTAGCCCGAAAGAGAGTGCACTATATAAGCAAGATAAAATTTATAGTATAAAAGAAATTCACAAAAGCAATCACATTATGGGCTTAACCACCTTAAAAGGTCAAGTATAACCAAAATATATGAAATTAATCATTTGAGAAGATGAGTAGATTTCTCAAGAATTGGGTAGCACCGTAGCGGCCGTATTAATTTTCTATATTTTTCTTTGAGCATTATACACAGCAAGAAGACATTATACTGTTAACACCAAAATGCCCCCTACCCCAATGTACTTTCATGGAAAAAATTCTAGAAAGACCTAACTAAAAGAGAAAGAGAACCGAACAAAAGAACCTGATTTATCCAACAGACTGCAGTATCCCTCCACTAAGTAACCTCCCATGGTTTCTACATGCTTGCATTGCAACTATGTTGTCCAACGTAAATTTGCAAAGGATGCACAATATCTTACCTGCATGCAGAAATCTCTTCTTGTACTGTCCATTTGATCTGAAACTGAGCAATTATATGTGTTCCACCAGCTTGATACCTTAAACATGTCATATATATCAAGTGTAATCTCCTGTACGGCATATATTCTGGTCATAAATATGATGAATAGTTAATTGGAAACGACCTATAAGATGAAGCCAAAATGGCACACCTGGAAACAAATGACATCAGGAGAATGCAATTGAATAAGTTCACCAAGAGCCTCCATCCTCTTTTGTATCTCCACATCTCCGAACCACACATTGTAACTCAGAATTTTCACTGTACTTGAAACCATGTTCAAACAATTTCTCTCTGCCACAAACACAGTTTTTTTAGAAATTCATATCAATAATAACAAAAGACTCCAACATAGCAACATTGAAAATCTGAGTTAGATGTGACCATTAAATATGGTAAATAATATTCATTAAAATAACTCATTATAATAGGCATCAATGTCCTCCAACAACATGAGATTAGGAGAACTGATAACAATTGATGATTTTAGTTACAACCTCTCTCTAGTCATTATGCTCTATTAGAATCTCTTATTCTTTCTCACCACTAGGAAGGGAAGCTTTAATTTTAAAAGGTCGTACCCAATGCACAAAACTCTCACTTTTGCAAAATCCTAAAAGGTCATTCACATTTATTTGAAATTTCATAAAATGATTCAAACACAAACAATTTGTCGTTGCCCGCTCCAGCACAAAGATTGAGTACCGAGCCTTCGTTGTCCCTACTTCTGAAATTCTATGGCTTCAATGGTTCTTGGTTGATATGGGTGCCCCGCAGTCCACTAATTCTTCCATCCATTGTGACAACTGGTGTTCTATCCGCATTACTCACGACAATTTTGTCACAAGCTCACCAAAGACATTGAGATAAATTGCCACTTTATTTGTCATAGTCTTCAGCATAATAGCCTCCTTTTGTAATCCTTTTTCTTCTGAAGATCAACTTGCTAACATGTTTACTAAATTTCATTCAACCAGTCATCTCCGTGATCTAATTTCCAAACTCAATCTGGTTTCTTCCGCACCGCCTTCAGTTTGAGGGGGGAATGTTAGCGTATCTGTCATTACTATGATGTTCATATGTATAGGCCAGAACTATGACTTAAATCAAGGCATATCAATTAAACTTGATTCAAGACATAATTAAGGCTCCTAGGTCAACGCTATCCCTCATTACTCTCTTGGTAAGTTTTATATATATATATATATATATTCATGTCCTATATATAGACAAATATATACTGAATATGGAGATTTTCATATTCAATAACTCTTGTTCTTTATCTTTTATTTTTCATACTTTGCAGAGAAATTGAACATCAAACTGGTACATTATCAAATCATCAATACGTGTTACCAAAGTAAAAGTTGAGGGGAATCGGTGAATCACCTTCTCCTTTATTGTCCTATAGCTTATGAGTTGTGGTCCATGGTTTTTTGTTTTTTTTTTTGTATTCATTGGGTTATGCCATATAAAGTTAGTGAGTTGTTAGCTTCTTGGCCGGGCAAGTTTGGTAGGCATCGAAATATAGATTTGTGGAGATTTGCGCCACATTGTTTGTTTTGGTGCTTATGGCCGGAGCGGAATGCTAGATACTTTGAGGATTGTGAACGCTCTATTCTTTACATTAAATCTTTCTTTTTCCAAACTCACCTTGATTGAAGTGTAGTTTTGCCTTTTTATTCTAGTTTTTTTCTCTCTAATCTTATTGATCGTTTTAATCTAGGCTCTTGATTTGTGCCACTCTAGTACACTTCTAGTGTATTTGGTTCATTTTTTCTAATAAAATTTCTTACGTTACTTATCAAAAAAAAACTCAAGAACCAGCCCAGCAGCACTTTCTGCTGTCATTACCTTCCCAGGAGAACTCCTGACAAGAATATGGGATTAGGCAATTCCTTCTTTGTGTATATAACACAAGAGAGGCAAATTTCCCCACACGGGAAAATTCAACTAAAGTCTTAGTTTTCGTCTCAACAGCCTAGTTGTCCTTGATAGTTGAGACACTCTTACAATTTTAGGTTTCTGTTAGCTTCTGTTTTGGCTTACTGAAGTTAGAGCTCATCTTAGTTGCAGTGTACTTGACATATAACAAATATATATATATTAATGAGTAACATATAACAAATATTATATATAGTATAAGAACTTGATTAAGGAGAATTTTGGCTAAAAGGAAGTGTATGAAACAGTCTCATCCACAAAAATTGTTGCCAGATATATCAGAATTAAAAAAAAAAATCAGCACCGAGCAAAGATTATAAACATGTTATAAGTGACAACTAGAAGCAGTTTCAATCTTGAGAGGCAATAACAAAAGAAAGAACAAAGAAGTGCAAATTCAAGTAAAAAATGAGCAGAATGACATTCTGATGCTCAAGAACACAACGTCAGCAATCAATTTGTTAATTGCTATCAATTTCATGCTATAAAGATCCAATATGATAACTCTATTGGACAAATGGAAAACACCAAATCAATGCTTTTACGTTCATTAGCTACTAGAATAATATATTTGCAGATACAATCAACAAATCATTAAACGGAATAAAAGAACTTGATGTCGATAGATATAAATTTTACCAACTTTTAAGGATTAATAAGCACCATCAACATCATATAAAGTGATAAGTGAAAAGAAATAGGTAAGATGGACAAGAATTTGAGCAAGTCATAAATGCACTAAATACAAAATCCAAGATGAAAATGAAATGCTTATAGTGACTGGAAAATACACAAACCTCTTCTGAACGGAGGCACATATATGCCACATTCTAGTGGAGATTGACCAGAAAGCTCAGATTCCAGTTGAGACTTAAATATGGATTTATGAAGATCACACTGGTCAGTAGAGAGAGCAGGTTGATTGTTATCTGGCGTCAAAGATGATGCAAGCCTCGACAAAGAGAAATATGGCCGATAGTCTTTGTCTAACTGCTGGATTGGATCCTGGACCAACAAACCTTTTCTTGCAGGAGGCAGATACATGCCACTCTCTAGTGGAGATTGACCGAAAAAATCAGATTCCACTTGATTCATAATGTTAACCATGGATCGAAACTGGTTAGTTGAGAGAGCAGGTTGATTGTTATCTGGCGTCAAGGATGATGCAAGCCTAGACGAAGAGGAAGATGGCTGATAAGTCTTTGTCTGACTGCTGGATAGGATCCTGGATAGATGGCTGACATCCACCAAATTGGGGAGAATCCTTTTGACCTCTATTGCTTCTCTTTGTCTGATCATTGTTCATCTTCTTGGCAGGAAATTCTTTGTCATCTAATGATAGAGATGAAAATTGATCATATGTTAGTCTATGCTCCACAAATAGCAACTCTTGCACAGCTTCAGAAACAGTTGGTAGAGGGGAACGTTCCAGCATAGACTTTCTAATATCCTCATCAAATATATCTGGTAAGGCCATGAGAAGCTGAACCAGTCGAGACTCTTCACGTTATTTCTTGTAACTCTCTAAATCACTCAATTCCTTTGGCTCCATCTCATCTAATTGCTGCCAATAACATTGCAAAAAACAATATAATCCAGTAAGGGGAAAACCACTTTGTTTCACAGCCTCAATTTCCCTCTCCAACCTATACGTTTTAGCCAAATTCGATTCATCATGATGGGCATACAACCATGCCAAGTAGTCCCATGCATCCTTGGCAGAGTTTATATTAGCTAAAAGTTTCTTAAGGGAACGATCAACGTACAAGTCGATAATTGACAGAGCTGTTGCATTCATAGATTCCCAATGCTTAATCAAGTTTAAGTAATTTTTATTTTTGGGGTCAGGACGAGTCGCTAATCCACTTACATGGTCCCACAGTTCTCCTTCAATCTCAAAATTACGCATCATATATGACCATAGTAGATAATTAGTTCCATCCGATTTGAGTGAACCAGCATCATCCGAGTCATAATCCATAACCAAAAACAAGTTTCTCAATCAAAGAGCAAAGATACTTGGAAATCTAACACCTACAATATTACAAACACGTAAAGAATGTAATGGTTTTCATGCACACAGTCCTTAAAAAAAATTTCATGATCACGTTTAGCTAGTCAATAATTAACATCTAATAAAATACATTAGAAGTCTAGCATTTACAATTAAGATGAAGAACAGAAACAAGAATTGAACACGTGAGTTGGAGCTGAGGACTAACCGGATTGAGAGGACCATTACTTAGTCTTAAAGCTTCAAATTAGAGCTCTGAGTAAATGACTCTTTTTTCTTTTCCATACACGACAAACAGTCTTTATTCTTTAACTCTTTATCCAACTTTAACTTTACTCTCAGGGCAGGGACCAGTGAAGTCAAGGATACGAGCTTGTCGTTTTAGTTAACGACTCGTTTTGACTGAATGATTTTATATGTAACTATGTAAGTACGTACCCAAGCTTATCTCCAAGAGTCCAGTCCATTTAGTTCTAACAAACACATTTTTTTTTTTTTTTTTTGTGTGTGTGTGTTTAAAGTAATAGTTCTAACATACACATTGAATGAATGGAAATGAAGCCCATGTTTTTCACATTGGTCTTCGGCCTTTTTATGATCCTGAACCTATTTTCCTATGAATAAGATTTTGTAATGATTAAATGCTCATGTATACTCATAGACCTTATTTTCATAATAGTTGAAATGTGAATCCCTCACAAACTAAAATAATATAATAAAATATAAGATTATAACTCACTACAATTAAAACAAGGGTGCTGTGAGGTTTTGTTGTGTCTTTAAAATTTCTCTTGATATGATTTATCTACTATACATCAAGAGGGTAGGGATACTAGACGGAATATGAAGGCCACGAAATGCAAAGTCTGTTTTTTTAAGAATCAAATGCAAAATCATTTAGCTTTGTAAAATGATGTCATCTTGTGATATGATGAGATGTAGTTTAGGCCTATAATACTCATAACATTAAATGGACCATGAGAGTGCTAGTACAAAGTCCATATTCTTTTTGCGGTTCCACTAGTCATTATAGTAACAATGGCTGAGAAAAGAAGCATGCCTTTCAACAAAGATGTTGTGGATTTTTTTTTTAGCTAATTTTTTTTATAAAAAAAAAAAAATTGATAATTGGAGACGGAAGATTCGAATCTTGGTTGTCTCCGTTGAAAGCACTAGAAGTTGCCAACTAATTGAGCTACCTACAAGGCTCTAGCCAAACTTATTAATGGAGAGAAGAATAAAGAATGTGAGTAGTAAATTATAGTTGTTTAATTAAAAGTAGAGAAGGGAATGTGAATGTGAATGGGGCACTAATTATAAGCTTTGGGATTGCCATTCAAAATTGGCTTTGCCGCTTTTGCTGTAACTCTGTGCTTCTTTGTTGTACACTTGTACTAGTTGTGATTTGATTGAACTTGTCGTTTGCAGTAAACGATTAGTCGTTTTAGATTGGGAAATGCAAAACTAGTCCACTATCTTTTCTTTTCTTTCTTTTCTTTTTTTTTTTTTTTTTTATAGGAAGTCCACTATTTATTTTGAACTCATGTTTTTCTTTTCTTTTTCTTTTTCAATTGAACATTAGTACGACCATACGAGGTTCAAGGGATAGCTCATAACTCAACTGTAATGACATCCCATTGAACATATATTTAATTATTTATATATGGGTTTATTTATATTTTATTATGTGTAATGAACTCCTTTTAATTTCAATATGGTATTAGAACTATTCGATCTTGGCTCATAGAAAAATTTTAATCCGTTTTTTTCATCACCACAAAAGTGCTTTTTCTCTCTTGTTTTGGTCTTTTCTAATGTGTCCTCTTATAATCTAACATGTGTGGCACACATTAGGACTAAAACAAATGACATAATGAGCCTAATTCTTCAAAATCCGTGACCCTAGATCAATCGAGATTAATTCTTGGTCGATCCAATTAATTTTATATAGTTGACAAAAACAAGTCATAGAAAAAAAAGACATGCATTCAACACCATTTAGTATATGTTTGGATAGGATTATTTCTGCGTTTTGCATCCACATCAGGACTTTCACGCGTTCAGCCTTTTTTTTTTTTTTTTTTTTTTCTATGCCGTGATTGTTGACTTAATATAATGTGAACAGTGCACACCTCAGCAACTTTTCCAGCACCTTTTAATCAACTTTTCAGTCACAGAACCCACAAACCTCACTTTATAACAACTTTTTTATTAAAAATGGGTCTCACGGTACTATTCACATATTTAAAAATAATTTTGTTATAATGCTTTCAGTTTCAGTAAAATAAGTTCTATCCAAACAGACCCTTATAATACAAAAAGGAAAAGAAATGCAACTATAGTTACATAACGTAGCATTAGACTAGTAGTTGTGCGGCAATAGTGTTATCAACACAGTGTAACAATCATTTCCCATGCCAACATGACAGTACACCAGCATAAAATTCTAAACATCATAAGCCTTACATTACAAAACCAAACTTTTTTTGAGGTAATACAGAAAACTTCATACAACAATACAGGAGCATCACAGGATTATAAAAGCTGTACACATCAATATAATACAAGAGTTTGCAGGATGGCGGACACAGTGGTAACGACACACCTAGCTTTTGAAAGTGTTATCATACCAAGCCAATAATTTACTGGATATTAACCCCTAAGAGCAAGCCATAATGATCAGTACTAGGCAATACAGGAAGCATCAACTTTCGGACCCTTTTTCTTACCTTCTTCTCCTTCATATAGGACACTCCTGGTATAGCCTCCATTCCTATCATGTTGATTGCACTTAATTTGAAATCACACAGATTGCAAATAAATCTATCTAGCCGCTTTTGCAAAGGCCGGTTACAAGACAACTTTGGATTGGACACAGTATCATATGTCCATCCATTTTCACCGGGCCTTAAATCTGCCCAGGCATCAATCCATCCATCAGATAAAGGAAACTTTCCCTCCAAATTTTCATCCCAATTCATGTCACCACAAAAGACCACATTTGGAAATTTCTTAAGAAGGTTAACAGCCTCCGTTGCCTGAGCTATACGTTCCTCACTGTGCATTTGATCCCATTTAGGAGGGGCAGGGCAGGGGCTCTCAAGATGGCTTGTGGCTACAGTCAACAATTTCCCCCTCACTTCAATCTCTGCCATGCACAGTTCTCTCATCATTGCAGAATTGCTGAACGGTTTGCAGCTGAAGGATTTTACTGGAAGTTTGCTCAACTGCAATTGACAAATCAAGTTAGGCTCCAACACTACTTAAATATGAACATTGAAGTAACAAATTATTTGACATGCAGAAAAATCATATCCCGAATAACACATCCTGAGACAAGTAGCCAAAAGAGAGTGCACTATAAAAGCAAGATAAAATTTATAGTATAAAAGAAATTCACAAAAACAATCACATTATGGGCTTTACCACCTTAAAAGGTCCAATATAACCAAAATCTGTGAAATCAATCATTTGATAAGATGAGTAGATTTCTAGAAGATGAGAAATAGAGCCGAACAAAAGAACCTGATTTATCCAACAGACTGTAGTATCCCTCCACTAAGTAACCTCCTATGGTTTCTACAAGCTTGCATTGCAACTATGTTGGCCAACGTAAATTTGCAAAGGATGCATAATATCTTACCTGCATGCAGAAATATCTTCTTGTACTGGCCATTTGATGTGAAACTGAGCAATTATATGTGTTCCACCAGCTTGATCCCTTAAAAATGTCATATATATCAAGCGTAACCTCCTGTACGGCATATATTCTGGTCATAAATATGATGAATAGTTAATTGGAAACGACCTATAAGATGAAGCCAAAATGGCACACCTGGAAACAAATGACATCAGGAGAATGCAATTGAATAAGTTCACCAAGAGCCTCCATCCTCTTATGTATCTCCAAATCTCCGAACCACACATTGTAACTCAGAATTTTCACTGTACTTGAAACCATGCTCAAACAATTTCTCTCTGCCACAAACACAGTTTTTTTAGAAATTCATATCAATAATAACAAAAGACTCCAACATAGCAACATTGAAAATCTGAGTTAGATGTGACCATTAAATATAGTAAATAATATTCATTAAAATAACTCATTATAATAGGCATCAATGTCCTATAACAACATGAGATTAGGAGAACTGATAACAATCGATGATTTTAGTTACAACCTCTCTAGTCATTATGCTCTACTAGAATCTCTTATTCTTTCTTGCCACTAGGAAGGGAAGCCTTACTTTTAAAAGGTCGTACCCAATACACAAAATTCTTACTTTTGCAGAATCCTAAAAGGTCATTCACATTTATTTGAAATTTCATAAAATGATTCAAACACAAACAATTTGTGGTTGCCCGCTCCAGCACAAAGGCTGAGTACCGAGCCTTCGTTGTCACTACTTCTGAAATTCTATGGCTTCAATGGTTCTTGGTTGATATGGGTGCCCCGCAATCCACTAATTCTTCCATCCACTGTGACAACTGGAGTTCTATCCGCATTACTCACGACAATTTTGTCACAAGCTCACCGAAGACATTGAGATAAATTGCCACTTTATTTAAATAAAGTGGCAATTTATCTCAATGTCTTTGGTGAGCTTGTGACAAAAGGAGGCTATTATGCTGAAGACGATGACAAATTTGTCATCGTCTTCAGCATAATAGCCTCCTTTTGTAATCCTTTTTCTTCTGAAAATCAACTTGCTAACATGTTTACTAAATCTCATTCACCCACTCATCTCCGTGATCTAATTTCCAAACTCAATCTGGTTTCTTCCGTGAACGGTCTATTCTTGACATTAAATCTTTTTTTTTTTTCCATACTCTCCTTGATTGGAGTGTAGTTTTGCCTTTTTATTCTGGTTTTTCTCTCTCCGATCTTATTGATCGTTGTAATCTAGGCTCTTGATTTGTGCCACTCTAGTACACTTCCAGTGTAGTTGGTTCATTTTTTCTAATAAAATTTCTTACATTTCTTATCAAAAAAAAAAAAAAAAAACTCAAGAACCAGCCCAGCAGCACTTTCTGCTGTCATTACCTTCCCAGGAGAACTCCTGACAAGCATATGGGATTAGGCAATTCCTTCTTTGTGTATATAACACAAGAGAGGCAAATTTCCCCACAAGGGAAATTTCAACTAACGTCTTAGGTTTCTATTAGCTTTTGTTTTGGCTTACTGAAGTTAGAGCTCATCTTAGTTGCAGTGTACTTGACATATAACAAATATATATATTGATAAGTAACATATAACAAATATTATATATAGTATAAGAACTTGATTAAGGAGAATTTTGGCTAAAAGGAAGTGTATGAAACAGTCTCATCCACAAACCTTGTTGCCAGATATATCAGAATTAAATAAAATAAAAAAAATCAGCACCGAGCAAAGATTATAAACATGTTATAAGTGACAACTAGAAGCAGTTTCAATCTTGAGAGGCAATAACAAAAGAAAGAACAAAGAAGTGCAAATTCAAGTAAAAAATGAGCAGAATGACATTCTGATGCTCAAGAACACAACGTCAGCAATCAATTTGTTAATTGCTATCAATTTCATGCTATAAAGATCCAATATGATAACTCTATTGGACAAATGGAAAACACCAAATCAATGCTTTTACGTTCATTAGCTACTAGAAGATTAATATATTTGCAGATACAATCAACAGATCATTAAACGGAATAATAGAACTTGATGTCGATAGATATAAATTTTACCAACTTTTAAGGATTAATAAGCACCATCAATATCATATAAAGTGATAAGTGAAAAGAAATAGGTAAGATGGACAAGAATTTGAGCAAGTAATAAATGCACTAAATACAAAATCCAAGATGAAAATGAAATGCTTATAGTGACCGGAAAATACACAAACCTCTTCTGAACGGAGGCACATATATGCTACTTTCTAGTGGAGATTGACCAGAAAGCTCAGATTCCAGTTGAGACTTAAGTATGGATTTATGAAGATCCCACTGGTCAGTAGAGAGAGCAGGTTGATTGTTATCTGGCGTCAAAGATGATGCAAGCCTCGACAAAGAGAAATATGGCCGATAGTCTTTGTCTGACTGCTGGATTGGATCCTGGATAGATGGCTGACATCCACCGAATTGGGGAGAATCCTTTTGACTTCTATTGCTTCTCTTCGTCTGATCATTGTTCATCTTCTTGGCAGGAAAATCTTTGTCATCTAATGATAGAGATGAAAATTTATCATATGTTAGTCCATGCTCCACAAATAGCTACTCTCGCACAGCTTCAGGAACAAAAGAAATAGAGCAAGTCATAAATGCACTAAATACAAAATACAAAATCCAAGATGAAAATGAAATGCTTATATTGACTGGAAAATACACGAACCTCTTCTGAACGGAGGCTGATATTTGCCACTCTCTAGTGGAGATTGACCAAAAAGCTCAGATTCCAGTCGACCAAAAAGTACGGATTTATGAAGATCACGCTGATCAGTAGATAGAGCAGGTTGATTGTTACCTGGCGTCAAAGATGATGCAAGCCTAGACGAAGAGCTGGTTGACTGGGGAGAATCCTTTTTTCTTCCACTGCTTCTCTTTGTCTGTTCATTGTTGGTCTTCTTGGCAGGACAATCTTTGTCATCTAATGATAGAGATGAAAATTGATCATATGTTGGTCTATGCTCCACAGTTAGCAACTCTTTCACAGCTTCAGAAAAAGTTGGTAGAGGAGAACCTTCCATCATAGACTTTCTAATATCCTCAAACTTATCTGGTAAAGCCATGAGAAGCTGAACCAACCGAGACTCTTCACGGTATTTCTTGTAACTCTCTAAATCACTCAATTCCTTTGACTCCATCTCATCTAATTGAAGCCAATAACATTGCATAAGACGATATAATCCGGCAATGGGAAAACCACTTTGTTTCACACCCTCAATCTCCCTCTCCAACCGATACTTTTTAGCGAAATTCGACTCATCATGATGGGCATACAACCCTGCCAAGTAGTCCCACGCATCCTTAGCAGACTTAATATGATCCAAACGTTTCTCAAGGGAACTATCAACATAAAAGTTGATAATGTACAAAGCCATTGAATTCATAGATTCCCAATGCTTAATCAAATCTATGTAATTTTTATCTTTGGGGTCAGGACGAGTCGCTGACCCACTTACATAGTCCCACAGATCTCCATCAATCTCGAAATTACGCATCATATATGACCACAGTAGATAATTAGTTCCATCCGATTTGAGTGAAACAGCATCATCCGAGTCATAATCCATAACCAAGAACAAGTTTCTCAATCAAACACCAAAGATACTTGGAAATCTAACACCTACAGTATTATAAGCACGTAAAGAATGTAATAATGGCTTTCATGCACAGTGTCCTTAAAAAAAATTTCATGATCAAGTTTAGTTATAGTTAATAATTTACATTAGAAGTCTAGTACTGACAATTAAGATGAAGAACAGAAACAAGAATTGAACACATGAGCTGGAGCTGAGGACGAACCAGATTGAGAGGACCTTTACTTAGCGTCAAAGACTTCAAAGCTCTGAGGAACAGTCCAAGTCTTTATTCTCTAACTCTTTATCCAACTTTAACTTTGCTCTCCCTTTCAAAAATAAAAAATAAAAACTTTAACTTTACTCTCTGGACAGGGACCCGTGAAGACACAGATACGTGGTTGTCGTTTTAGTTAAACGACTCGTTTTGACTTACTGATTTATATGTACCCAAGCTTATCTCAAAGAGTCCAGTCCATTTAGTTGTAACAAACGCATCGAATGCATGGCAATTGGCAATGATTAAATGGCCTTTATATGATCCTAACCCCATTTTCGTATGAATAAGATTTTATAATGATTAAATGCTCATGTAAACCATGGACCTTATTTTATAGATGGGATTTAACAGGCTTTCCATGCCTAAACCCATTATCTTTGTATGAAAAAGTTTCTGGACTGATTGCCAGAGTTAATATTAGAATTATGGTAGGGGTTAGGAATGCAACAAATTGTCATTGTATTTTCATAATGGTTGAGATGTCAATTCCTCACATATCAAAATAAAATAATAAAATATGAGATTATGACTCGTTACAATTAAAAACAAGGATGTTGTAAGTTTTTGTTGTGTCCTTGAAATTTCTCTTAATATAATTTATCTTCTATGCATCAAGAGAGCAGGGACACTAGATTGAATATGAAAGCCACAGAATGCAATTATTATTATTATTATTATTTTTAAGAATCAAATGCAAAATCATTTAGCTATGTAAAATGATGGCATCTTGTGATATGATGAGATTGAGTTTAGGCCATTGATACCTCGTAACGTTAAATGGACAACGAAAGTGCTAATACAAAGTCCATATTCTTTTTGTGGTTCCACTAGCCATTATGGTAACAATGGCCAAGAAAAGGGGCATGCCTTTTAACAAAGATGATGTGCATTTTTTTCTAGCTAAACTTTTTTTTTTTTTTAAATTTGATAATTGTGGACAGGAGATTCGAATTTTGGTTGTCTCCGTTGGAAGAACTAGAAGATGCCAACTAGTTGAGTTACCTACAAGGCTCTAGCCAAACTTGTTGATGGAGAGAAGAATAAAGAATGTGAGTAGTAAATTATAGGTTCTTAACTAGAACCCATTAACCTAATGAGTAATGACAAATAACAATTATCATAAGGGTTCATCATAAGTTAAAATTTTACCATATCTATATAATAAGAAAAAAATTGAAGGTGAAGTTCAGCCGGTAAAATGTTGTGGCTTTTAATATTTTAAATTGGAACAACTATTTTGGATGATATAACAAAAATAACCGAGACTGATGAGTATTGATAATAGCTTAATTTTGCATATTTATATCATTATTAGAAAGTATTATCATACTTATTTTGAGTTAATTCATGCATTTTATATTTGGTTTTGGAATAATGGTAAATAATCAATTTTATACTTAATTGAATTTTATTGCGTGAATTTGTCTTTTGTAAGAGAATGAAATTAAATAAGTGGATTTGTGCAAAAAAGAAAGCTAATGGGCTTTACTTTTACAAGGGTCATGATGAAGTTAAAGAATGCCAACCCAATTAAATTTAAGTCTAATTGGAGTAAAAACTCTAAGGAAATTTGCACCAAATCCAAGTTCAATTCAGATTAAGATTCCAGTCTGCATATCAGTTAGTATTTTTGTCATAACTTTCAGCTCAGATGTCCAATCGAGATGATTCAAGTTTGAATGGAAAGTTAACTTAAAGGGCTACAACTTTATAGTTTACTAAAAGTTCGAATTCTGACGTTAAATGAGCCAAAATTGTCGGTTAAGTGAAGCCTAAAAATATGGGATTTTCTCCAAACAGGAATTCAACTTGTAATAGGATTCCTAAATCTATTTAAAGGTTATTTAGGGCAAAATTCAGAGGGGGTGAGGCTAATGCTAGGGCTGGAATGCAAAACAAAAAATGTGAGCAAGAGGAAGTGCCATATGTGGCTTCTCTGTAACTTTTCTCCATGATAGCATTGTGACTATTTCTTTCTCTATTTTATTTGTCTATTAGTTTAATGTTTACTATTTTTTTCTTGTATTTTATTTCAATTACTGTGAGTAGCTAAATTTATAATTAGGGCTGAAGATGAAATCTTGTTACGGATTATTAGTAATATTTATGTGATTTGATTTTTCCCACAATAGTTGTTCTTTAATGATTTAAATTGTTCTTGCTCCATACCAATTGGCTAAGATGGGATTCTAGATATGAGTTCAATCATGTTTTTCTCATGATTTAGGATTTGTCTTAATTAATTGAATGCTTGATTTATTATTTCTTGATTATAAAATTGGATATCTCTTATGATTTGTTTGTTAACGGATGCAATTGATGATTTGATTTTATACTTAAGAAGCGAAGAAGAACATGCTTTTGATTTTTAAAACAAGGATTTTGATGAGAATATTTTCCATGATAGCAAGATTGATTTCTAGATTATCATGTAGTAGTTAGGAAAAATTAATGATCATAAATATATGCTGATATGACTTACAAGACGAATTACAAAACCTTAATTCCTTTCTCTAGATTGTTTACATCTCTTTACTGCGTTATATTATATCTTTGCTTAGTTTAATTATTTGCTTAGTATATTTAGTTGCAAACAATCAATTTTTATTAAGCTAGATTAGGATAAATTTGGTTAAGATTTGATTAATTTTCCTACGTTTATTCAAGTCTCTGTAGGTTCAACCTCGTTCTTGTCAAATTATACTTCAGTATGGTTCGTACACTTGTGAGTACTTTCAAATTTCACAACAGAGACAAGTCAAAATAGGCTGATATTTTGGGCATGACAAAACAACAAGATTTTTTCTATCACTTTGCTGAACGGTGTGAAATTTTTTGTCAATACTAGTAAATGAGAAATGGAATTTAAAACCTTGATTTCTGTTACTCTTAACCTTGAGCTTGTGGTGTATTCTCACAATATTTCATCTTAAGGTATCCATCTTTTATGGAAAATTTCATTTATTACAAGAAAATCCAATTGTACTTGTAGGGGAAAAAAAATGAGAACTCCTTCAATAACCAAATAATAGAAGCAAAATACATCTTGGTTGAATATTCTCCAATCACCGCTGCTTAAGATATACCTATATTAGAAAATTGCAATATGTTACTAACTTAGGATTAGGAATTTAGGAATCTTTGTTACTCCTAAGTCCTAAACCAAAGCTAGTGGTGCATTCTCATCTCAAAGAGTTAGGATAAGTCCACAACCAACAACACCTAAAAGAGTCATTTAGTTGACAAACGTTGTAGCATTCACAAGCCATGTTTTGAAGTGCTCACAATTAGGCCTAAAAAACAATATACACTCCAATATAAGTGTGATTTAATATTATTTTTTGTTTTGTAATATATAATATTTTGTACTTTATTATTTTTTTAAAAGGTCCGATGAATCCTAACTTCTTGTTTAATTTTTATAAAAAAATTTAGAAATATGGAAGGGTTATAAAAATTATGGATAATTTATTTGAATATAAAACTATATAAAAATATCCTAAACATAAGTATAAACATAAACATATATAATAATGTATGTGTTTGTTTTATTTGAGCCCACAAATATGTTTTAATCTTTATTCAAATTTGAGAATATAGAAATATGGAAATTAAAATGTCAATATATGAATTTATTTGGGCTATTTATGTTTTCACTCTTTATTTTTTTTAAATACTAATAAATTTTTTAGTATATACCATGTGAGAGATGCTTAAGCTTTAGGGTCTTTAAGCTTTAAAAAAGTTTTGGTATCCAAAAATAATTCGACGTTATTTTGGTGCATCTTTCAACTTACAATTGATTTCATTAATATTCTTATTTCACTATAATTGTATAAGTCCAAATATGTATTCTAATTCTCCACGTATTCACAAACGAAAGTAATTGAAGGAGTCCAATAGGTCTAATAATGATTGAGAATACACTATTTCCCTTGTTTATCTCATGTATTCACAAACGAAAGTCACTTTATGTAAGTCTTAAGTATGGACCAAATGGACCAAATAGGACTGAACTGAACAGACTGGATTGAACGGGACCAAATTGGACCGAAGTATACAGATTGGATAGAAGGGGACCGAATAGGACTGACGTGGATATACTGGACCGAATAGAAGCAATGTGGACTGAATAGGACCGAAGTTGATTGAATGGAACCAAAGTGGACGAAAGGACCAAATAGGACTAAAGTGGACAAAATGGACTAAATAGGACCACAGTGGATAGCATAGACCAAATAGGACCATAGTGAATAAAATAGAACCAATGTGGACCGAATAGAGCCAAAGTGGATTAATGATTGGACTAAATTGGACTGAAGTAGACAAAATTAGACCAAATGAACCAAATATAACTTTAGTGGACATAATAGACTAAATAGGACCAAATAAGACAAATTGGACTGAAGAGGACAGAATGGACCGAATAAGACTTTTGAATATTAATAATTTTTGTTGCATTTTTATGGCTTATATTTCTAATTTCTAATGTCTATTTTAGTATTTTCATTGTATTTTTTTAACTCAAAACTAAAGAGTTTAGCCCAAGTAAAATAAAATTTCATACTTTTGAAACCAAAAATTATGGGAAAAAAAAAAAGTATTTTTGAACTAAACATGAAAAGAAACCCTACAAAAAGAATCAATTTAAGACCCAATTAGTCCAAAATGGACTGAAGGGGGACCAAAATTGACCAAGTGGACCGAGTGGAATGAATTACACAGAAGTAGACCTAATTGGACTGAATTGAACCAAAATAGACCTAATTGAACCGAATGGAAATTGTTTAATTTTTACGGAGAACAAATTATATTAAAAAAAAATTAGAGATAAAATTATTCTTTATATTACAATACAAAATAATTATTTATTCCCACACATTGCATGAGTTTGTGACTAGTACAGATTAGCAAGTGTGGCACACATTAGGACCAAAACAAATGACATAATGAGTCTAATTCTTCAAAATCTGCAATTCAAGATCGATTGAAATCCTGGTCAATCCAAATTAATTTTATATAGTTGACAAAAACAAGTCATAGTAAAAAAACACATGCATTCAACACCATTTATAATACAAAGAGGAAAAGAAATGCAACTACAGTTACATAACGTAGCATTAGACTAGTAGTGGTGCGGCAGTAGTGTTATCAACCCACTGTAACAATCATTTACCATACCAATATGAGAGTACACCAGCGTAAACTTCTAAACATCATAAGCCTTACAATACAAACCAAACTTCTTTTGAAGTAAAACACAAACCTCACACAACAATTAAGGAGCATCACAGGATTACAGAAGCTGTACACATCAATATAATACAATTATACAAGAGTTTGCAGGATGGGGGACACAGTAGTAACAACACCTAGCATCTCTTTCTTTCTTTTTTTGGAGGGGCAATGGAAACACTCAAACACCTAGCTTTTAAAAGTGTTATCATGCCAAGCCAATAATTTACTGGATATTAACCCCTAAGAACAAGCCATAATGATCACTAGGCAATACAGGAAGCATCAACTTTCGAACCCATCTTACCTTCTTCTCCTCCATATATGACACTCCTGGTCTAGCCTCCACTCCTATCATGATGATTGCATTTAATTTGAAATCACACAGATTGCAAATAAATCTATCTAGCCGCTTTTGCAAAGGCCGGTTACAAGACAACATTGGATTGGACACAGTATCATATGTCCATCCATTTTCACCGGGCCTTAAATCTGCCCAGGCATCAATCCATCTATCAGATAAAGGAAACTTTTCATCCCAATTCATGTCACCACAAAAGACCACATTTAGAAATTTCTTAAGAAGGTTAACAGCCTCCTTTGCCTGAGCTATACGTTCCTCACTGTGCATTTGATCCCACTTAGGAGGGGCAGGGCAGGGGCTCTCAAGATGGCTTGTGGCTACAGTCAACAATTTCCCCCTCACTTCGATCTGCCAAGCACAGTTCTCTCAGCATTGTAGAATTGCTGAACGGTTTGCGGCCGAAAGATTTCACTGGAAGTTTTCTCAACTGCAATTGACAAATCAAGTTAGGCTCCAACACTACCTTAAATATGAACATTGAGGTAACAAATTATTTGACATGCAGAAAAATCATATCTCAAATAACACATCCTGAGACAAGTAGCCCGAAAGAGAGTGCACTATAGAAGCAAGATAAAATTTATAGTGTAAAAGAAATTAATAAAAACAATCACATTATGGGCTTTACCACCTTAAAAGGTCAAATATAACAAAAATATGTGAAATTAATCATTTGAGAAGCTGAGTAGATTTCTCAAGAATTGGGTAGCGCCGTAGCGGCCGTATTAATTTTCTATATTTTTCTGTGAGCATTATACACAGCAAGAAGCCATATTATACTGTTAACACCAAAATGCCCCCTACCCGAATGTACTTTCATGGAAAAAATTCTAGAAAGACCGAACTAAAAGAGAAAGAGAACCGAACAAAAGAACCTGATTCATCCAACAGACTGCAGTATCCCTCATTCCCTCCACTAAGTAACCTCCCATGGTTTCTACATGCTTACATTGCAACTATGTTGGCCAACCTAAATTTGCAAAGAATGCACAATATCTTACCTGCATGCAGAAATATCTTCTTGTACTGGCCATTTGATGTGAAACTGAGCAATTATATGAGTTCCACCAGCTTGATACCTTAAAAATGTCAAATATATCAAGTGTAACCTCCTGTACGGCATATATTCTGGTCATAAATATGATGAATAGTTAATTGGAAACGACCTATAAGATGAAGCCAAAATGGCACACCTGGAAACAAATGACATCAGGAGAATGCAATTGAATAAGTTCACCAAGAGCCTCCATCCTCTTATGTATCTCCAAATCTCCGAACCACACATTGTAACTCAATTTTCACTGTACTTGAAACCATGCTCAAACTATTCCTCTCTGCCACAAACACAGTTTTTTTAGAAATTCATATCAATAATAACAAAAGACTCCAACATAGCAACATTGAAAATCTAAGTTAGATGTGACAATTAAATATGGTAAAAATATTCATAAAACTAACTCATTATAATTGCATCAATGTCCTCGAAAAACATGAGATTAGGAGAACTGATAACAATCGATGATTTTAGTTACAACCTCTCTCTAGTCATTATGCTCTATTAGTATCTCTTATTCTTTCTCGCCACTAGGAAGGGAAGCCTTACTTTTAAAATGTCATACCCAATGCACAAAATTCTCACTTTTGCAGAATCCTAAAAGGTCATTCACATTTAATTGAAATTTCATAAAATGATTCAAACACAACAATTTATCATTGCCCGCTCTAGCACAAAGGCTGAGTATCGAGCCTTTGTTGTCACTACTTCTGAAATTCTATGGCTTCAATGGTTCTTGGTTGATATGTGTGCCCCACAGTCCAGTAATTCTTCCATCCACTGTGACAACTGGAGTGCTATCTGCATTACTCACAACAATGTTGTCACAAGCTCACCAAAGACAATGAGATAAATTGCCACTTTATTTGTCATCGTCTTCAGCATAATAGCCTCCTTTTGTAATCCTTTTTCTTCTGAAGATCAACTTGCTAGCATGTTTATTAAATCTCATTCACCCACTCATCTCTGTGATCTAATTTCCAAACTCAATCTAGTTTCTTCCGCACCGCCTTCAGTTTGAGGGGGAAATGTTAGCGTATTTGTCATTACTATGATGTTCATATGTATAGGCTAGAATTATGACCTGAATCAAGGCATATCAATTAAACTTGATTCAAGACATAATTAAGGCTCCTAGGTCAACGCTATCCCTCATTACTCTCTTGGTAAGTTATATATATATATATATATATATTCATATCCTATATATAGACAAATATATACTGAATATGGAGATTTTCATATTCAATAACTCTTGTTCTTTATCTTTTATTTTTCATATTTTGCAGAGAAATTGAACATCAAACTGGTACATTATCAAATCATCAATATGTGTTAATCACCTTCTCCTTCATTGTCGTGTAGCTTATGAGTTGTGGTCCATGGTTTTTTGTTTTTTTGATATTCATTGGGTTATGCCATATAAAGTTAGTGAGTTGTTAACTTCTTGGCAGGGCAAGTTTGGTAGGCATCAAAATATAGATTTGTGGAGGTTTGTGCTGCATTGTTTGTTTTGGTGCTTATGGCGAGAGCCGCATGCTAGATGCTTTGAGGATTGTGAATGGTCTATTTTTGACATTAAATCTTTTTTTTTTCCATACTTTCCTTGATTGGAGTGTAATTTTGCCTTTTATTCTAGTTTTTCTCTCTCCGATCTTATTGATCATTATAATCTAGGCTCTTGACTTGTGCCACTCTAGTTCACTTCAAGTGTACTTGGTTCCTTTTTTCTAATAAAATTTCTTATGTTACTTCTCAAAAAAAACAAACTCAAGAACCAGCCCAGCAGCACTTTCTGCTGTCATTACCTTCCCAGGAGAACTCCTGAAAAGCATATGGGATTAGGCAATTCCTTCTTTGTGTATATAACACAAGAGACAGGCAAATTTCCCCGCAAGGGAAATTTCACCTAAAGTCTTAGTATTCGTCTCAACAGCCTAGTTGTCCTTGAGAGTTGAGACACTCTTACAATTTTAGGTTTCTGTTAGCTTCTGTTTTGGCTTACTGAAGTTAGAGCTCATCTTAGTTGCAGTGGACTTGACATATAACAAATATATATATTGATAAGTAACATATAGCAAATATTATATATAGTATAAGAACTTGATTAAGGAGAATTTGGCTAAAAGGAAGTGTATGAAACGGTCTCATCCACAAACCTTGTTGCCAGATATATTAGAATTTTATAAACATTTTCTATAAGTGACAACTAGAAGCAGTTTCAATCTTGAGAGGCAATAACAAAAGAAAGAACAAAGAAGTGCAAATTCAAGTGAAAAATGAGCAGAATGACATTCTGATGCTCAAGAACACAATGTCAGCAATCAATTTGTTAATTGCTATCAATTTCATGCTATAAAGATCCAATATGATAATTCTATTGGACAAATAGAATACACCAAATCAATGCTTTTACGTTCATTAGCCACTAGAAGATTAATATATTTGCAGATACAATCAACAGATCATTAAATGGAATAAAAGAACTTGATGTCGAAAGATATAAATTTTACCAACTTTTAAGGATTAATAAGCACCATCAACATCATATAAAGTGATAAGTCAAAAGAAAAAGGTAAGATGGACAAGAATTTGAGCAAGTCATAAATGCACTAAATACAAAATCCAAGACGAAAATGAAATGCTTATAGTGACTGGAAAATACACAGACCTCTTCTGAACGGAGGCAGATATTCGCCACATTCTAGTGGGTAGAAAATCGCACTGGTCAGATTCCAGTTGAGACTTAAGTATGGATTTATGAAGATCGCACTGGTCAGTAGAGAGAGCAGGCTGATTGTTATCTGGCGTCAAAGATGATGCAAGCCTTGACAAAGAGAAATATGGCCGATGGTCTTTGTCTGACTGCTGGATAGGATCCTGGACTAACAAACCTTTTCTTGCAGGAGGCAGATACATGCCACTCTCTAGTGGAGATCGACCAAAAAAATCAGATTCCACTTGATTCATAATGTTAATCCTTTTGATTGTTATCTGGCGTCAAGGATGATGCAAGCCTAGACGAAGAGGAAGATGGCTGATAGTCTTTGTCTGACTGCTGGATAGATGGATGACATCCACCAAATTGGGGAGAATCCTTTTGACTTCTATTGCTTCTCTTCGTCTGATCATTGTTCATCTTCTTGGCAGGAAAATCTTTGTCATGTAATGATAGAGATGAAAATTTGTCATATGTTAGTCTATGCACCACAAATAGCAACTCTCGCACAGCATCAGGAACAGTTGGTAGAGGGAAACGTTCCAGCATAGACTTTCTAATATCCTCATCAAATTCATCTGGTAAAGCCATGAGAAGCTGAACCAGCCGAGACTCTTCACGTTATTTCTTGTAACTCTCTAAATCACTCAATTCCTTTGGCTCCATCTCATCTAATTGCTGCCAATAACATTGCAAAAAACAATATAATCCAGTAAGGGGAAAACCACTTTGTTTCACAGCCTCAATTTCCCTTTCCAACCGATACGTTTTAGCCAAATTCGATTCATCATGATGGGCATACAACCATGCCAAGTAGTCCCATGCATCCTTGGCAGAGTTTATATTAGCCAAAAGTTTCTTAAGGGAACGATCAACATACAAGTCGATAATTGACAGAGCTGTTGCATTCATAGATTCCCAATGCTTAATCAAGTTTAAGTATTTTTTATTTTTGGGGTCAGGACGAGTCGCTAATCCACTTACATAGTCCCACAGTTCTCCTTCAATCTCGAAATTACGCATCATATATGACCATAGTAGATAATTAGTTCCATCCGATTTGAGTGAACCAGCATCATCCGAGTCATAATCCATAGCCAAAAACAAGTTTCTCAATCAAAGAGCAAAGATACTTGGAAATCTAACACCTACAATATTACAAACACGTAAAGAATGTAATGGTTTTCATGCACAGAGTCCTTAAAAAAAAATTTCATGATCAAGTTTAGCTAGTCAATAATTAACATCTAATAAAATTCATTAGAAGTCTAGCATTGACAATTAAGATGAAGAACAGAAACAAGAATTGAACACGAGTTGGAGCTGAGGTCTAACCGGATTGAGAGGACCATTACTTAGTCTCAAAGCTTCAAATTAGAGCTCTGAGGAACTGGCTCTTTTTTCTTTTTCCATACACGACAAACAGTCTTTATTCTTTAACTCTTTATCCAACTTTAACTTTACTCTCAGGAGAGGGACCAGTGAAGTCAAGGATACGAGGTTGTCGTTTTAGTTAACGACTCGTTTTGACTGAATGATTTTATATGTAACCATGTAAGTACGTACCCAAACTTATCTCCAAGGAGAAAGTATTATTGTTTCGATAATACCAACTCAGCATCTGATTTGGTATTTTCTAGCCAAAAAATGAGTGACACCTATTTCAAAAAACCACATCAACTACTCCAATAAATTAATCACAATCTTCTATACTATCGGGAAAATAAATTAATCATTTATTGGAGTAGTCTGATGTGGTTTTTGGAAACAAATGTCACTCATTTAATGAGTAGAAAATACCAAAACAAATGCTGAGTTGGTATTACCGAAACATGGTATACATTCTCATCTCCAAGAGTTCAGTCCATTTAGTTCTAACAAACACATTGAATGAATGGAAACCCAATAAATGAGTGACACCTGTTTCAAAAAACCACATCAACGACTCCAATAAATTAATCACAATCTTCTATACTATCAGGAAGATAAATTAATTATTTATTGGAGTAGTCCGATGTAATTTTTTGAAACAAGTGTCACTCATTTATTGGATAGGAAATACTAAAACAGATGCTAAGTTGGTATTACCAAAACATGGTATACTTTCTCATCTCCAAGAGTCCAGTCCATTTAGTTCTAACAAACACATTGAATGAATGGAAATGAAGCCCATGTTTTTCACATTGGTCTTCGGCCTTTTCATGATCCTGAACCTAGTTTCCTATGAATAAGATTTTGTAATGATTAAATGCACATGTAAACCCATAGACCTTATTTTATTGATGAGCTTTACTAGGCTTTTCATGCCTAAACCCATATTCTTTGTGTTAGGAAGTAGGGACGCAACAAATTATCACCATATTTTCATAATAGTTGAGATGTCAATCCCTCACAAACTAAAATAATATAATAAAATATAAGATTATAACTCACTACAATTAAAACAAGGGTGCTGTAAGATTTTGTTATGTCCTTAAAATTTCTCTAATATGATTCATCTTCTATACATCAAGAGAGTAGGGACACTAGACGGAATATGAAGGTCACGAAATGCAAAGTCTTTTTTTTTAAGAATCAAATGCAAAATCATTTAACTTTGTAAAATGATGTCATCTTGTGATATGATGAGATGGAGTTTAGGCCACTGATCCCTCATAACATTAAATGGACCATGAGAGTGCTAGTAGAAGGTCCATATTCTTTTTGTGGTTCCACTAGTCATTATAGTAACAATGGCCGAGAAAAGGAGCATGCCTTACAACAAAGATGTTGTGGATTTTTTTTTAGCTAATTTTTTTTATTAAAAAAAATGATAATTGGGGACGGGAGATTCGAATCTTGGTTGTCTCCGTTGAAAGCACTTGAAGTTGCCAACTAATTGAGCTACCTACAATGCTCTAGCCAAACTTATTAATGGAGAGAAGAATAAAGAATGTGAATAGTAAATTATAGTTGTTTAATTAGAACCCATTAACCTAATGAGTAATGACAAATAAAATTATCACAAAGGTTCATCATAAATTAAAATCTTACCATATCTATATAATAGGGGGAAAATGAAGGTGAGGTTAAACAAGTAAAATGGTGCAACTTTTTATATTTTAGATTTGAACAACTATTTTGGTTGAAATAACCAAAACAACTGAGACAAGTCAAAATAGACTGATATTTTGGGCAAGACAAAAAGGGTTCTTTCTATCACTTGGCGAACGGTGTAAAATTTTTTGTCAATACTAGCAAATGAGAAATGGAATTTAAAATCTTGATTTCTGTTACTCTTAAGCTTGAGCCTTGAGCTAGTGGTGTATTCTCACAATATTTCATCTTAAGGTAATCCATCTTCTAAGAAAATTGTCATTTATTACAAGAAAATCCAATTATACTTGTAGGAAAAAAAAAAATGAGAACTCCTTTAATAGCCAAATGATAGAATCAAAATACATCTTTTGGTTGAATCTTCTCCAATCAACACTACATAAGATATACCTATGTTAGAAAATTGCAATATGCTATTAACTAAGGATTAGGAATTTAGGAATCTTTGTTACTCCTAAGTCCTAACCTAGAGCTAGTGGTGCGTTCTCAAATCAAAGTGTTAGAATAAGTCCACAACCAACAACACCTAAAAGAGTCATTTAGTTGACAGACGGGTAGCATTCACAAGCCATGTTTTGAAACTCTCACAATTAGGCCTAAAAAACAATATACACTCCAATATAAGTGTGATTTAATATTATTAATTTTTTGTTTTGTAATATATAATATTTTTGTACTTTTTTATTTTTTAAAAATGTTCCGATGAATTTTAACTTCTTATTTAATTTTTATACAAAAATTTAGAACTATGGAAGGGTTATAAAAATTATGGATAATTTATTTTTATATAAAAATATCCTAAACATAAGTATAAACATAAACATAGATAATAATGTATGTATTTGTTTTATTTGAGCCCATAAATATGTTTTAATCTTTTATATATACCATATGAGAGACACTTAAGCTTTAGGGTCATTAAGCTTTAAACAAGTTTTGGTATCCAAAAATAATCCGACATTACTTTGGTGCGCCTTTCAACTTACTATTAATTTCATTGATATTCTTATTTCACTATAATTGTATGAGTCCAAATATGTATACTAATTCTCCACGTATTCACAAACATAAGTAATTGAAGGAGTCCAATAGGTCTAATAATGATTGAGAATACACTGTTTGCCTTGTTTATCTCATGTCTTCACAAACAAAAGTCACTTTATGTAAGTCTAAAGTATGGACCAAATGGATCGAATAAGACCGAACTAAATAGAATGGACTGAACGGGATCAAATTGGACCGAAGTAGACATATTGGACAAAAAGGGACCAAATAGGACTAACGTGGACATAGTGGACCGAATAGAAGCAATGTGGACTGAATAGGACTGAAGTGGACTAAATGGAACCAAAGTGGACAAAAGGACCAAAGTGGACCGAGGCCAAAATAAGACTGAGGTTGATCAAAGTGGACAGAATGGACCACAATGGATAGCATAGACCAAATAGGACCATAGTGAACATAATAGAACCAATGTGGACCGAATAGAGCCAATGTGGACTGATTGGACTAAATTGAACCGAAGTGGACAAAATTAGACCAGATGAACCGAATTGAACAAACTATAACTTTAGTGGATAGTTAAAAAAAAAAACTCAAAACTAAACAGTTAAGCCCAAATAAAATAAAATTTCATACTTTTGAACCCAAAAGTTATGAAAAAAATGTATTTTTAAGCTAAACTTGAAAAGAAAACCTACCAAAAAAAAAAAATCAATTTAATACCCAATTAGTCCAAAATGGACTGAAGGGGGACCAAACTTGACCGAGTGGACCGATTGGAACAAATTAGACAGAAGTAGACCTAATTGGACCAAACTAAACCGAAGTAGACCTAATTGAACCGAATGGACATTGTTTAATTTTTACGGAGAACAAATTATATTCAAAAAATTTTAGAGATAAAATTATACTTAATATTACAATACAAAATAATTATTTACTTCCGCACATTGCGTGGGTTTGCGACTAGTACAATTTAGCAAGTGTGGCACACATTAGGACTAAAACAAATGATATAATGAGCCTAATTCTTCAAAATCTGCAATCCAAGATCGATTGAAATCTCGGTTGATCCAAATTAATTTTATATAGTTGACAAAAACAAGTCATAGTAAAAAACACATGCATTCAACACCATTTACAACTACAGTTACATAACGTAGCATTACACTAGTAGTGGTGCGGCAGTAGTGTTATCAACACACAGTAACAATCATTTCCCATACCAATATGACAGTACACCAGCGTAAACTTCTAAACATCATAGGCCTTACAATACAAACCAAACTTTTTTTGAAGTAATACAGAAACTACACACAACAATTAAGGAGCATCACAGGATTACAGAAGCTGTACTCATCAATATAATACAAGAGTTTGCA
This sequence comes from Quercus parvula, assembly GCA_030820535.1. Classification (NCBI taxonomy): domain Eukaryota; kingdom Viridiplantae; phylum Streptophyta; class Magnoliopsida; order Fagales; family Fagaceae; genus Quercus; species Quercus parvula. The sequence continues at coordinate 13,665,093 of JAUAME010000002.1, read as the reverse complement.
GGATGGTGGACACAGTAGTAACGACACACGTAGCATCTCTTTCTTTCTTTTTTGGAGGGGCAATGGAAACACTCAAACACCTAGCTTTTAAAAGTGTTATCATGCCAAGCCAATAATTTACTGGATATTAACCTCTAAGAGCAAGCCATAATGATCACTAGGCAATACAGGAAGCGTAAAATTTCGGACCCCTTTTTTTACCTTCTTCTCCTTCATATATGACACTCCTGGTATAGCCTCCATTCCTATCATGTCGATTGCACTTAATTTGAAATCACACAGATTGCAAATAAATCTATCTAGCCGCTTTTGCAAAGGCCGGTTACAAGACAGCATTGGATTAGACCCAGTATCATATGTCCATCCATTTTCACCAGGCCTTAAATCTGCCCAGGCATCAATCCATCCACCAGATAAAGGAAACTTTCCATCTGATTTTTCATCCCAATTCATGTCACCACAAAAGACCACATTTGGAAATTTCTTAAGAAGGTTAACAGCCTCCTTTGCCTGAGCTATACGTTCCTCACTGTGCATTTGATCCCATTTAGGAGGGGCAGGGCAGGGGCTCTCAAGATGGCTTGTGGCTACAATCAACAATTTCCCCCTCACTTCAATCTCTGCCATGCACAGTTCTCTCAGCATTGTAGAATTGCTGAACGGTTTGCAGCTGAAGGATTTTACTGGAAGTTTGCTCAACTGCAATTGACAAATCAAGTTAGGCTCCAACACTACCTTAAATATGAACATTGAAGTAACAAATTATTTGACATGCAGAAAAATCATATCTTGAATAACACATCCTGAGACAAGTAGCCCGAAAGAGAGTGCACTATAGAAGCAAGATAAAATTTATAGTATAAAAGAAATTCACAAAAACAATCACATTATGGGCTTTACCACCTTAAAAGGTCAAATATAACTTAAATATGTGAAATTAATCATTTGAGAAGATGAGTAGATTTCCAAAAATATTAATTTTCTAAATTTTTCTGTGAGCATTATACACAGCAAGAAGACATATTCTACTGTTAACACTAAAATTCCCCCTACCTCAATGTACTTCATGGAAAAAATTCTAGAAAGACAGCTTAAAGAGAAAGAGAAAACCAAACAAAAGAACCTGACTTATCCACCAGACTGCTGTATCCCTCCACTAAGTAACCTCCCATGGTTTCTACAAGCTTGCATTGCAACTACATTGGCCAACCTAAATTTGCAAAGGATGCATAATATCTTACCTGCATGCAGAAATATTTTCTTGTTCTGGCCATTTGACGTGAAACTGAGCAATTATATGAGTTCCACCAGCTTGATACCTTAAAAATGTCATATATATCAAGTGTAACCTCCTGTACGGCATATATTCTGGTCATAAATATGATGAATAGTTAATTGGAAATGACCTATGAGATGAAGCCAAAATGGCACACCTGGAAACAAATGATATCAGGAGAATGCGATTGAATAAGTTCACCAAGAGCCTCCATCCTCTTATGCATCTCCAAAATATGGAACCACACATTGTAACTAAGAATTTTCACTGCACTTGAATCCATGCTCAAACAGTTTCCCTCTGCCACAAGCACAGTTTTTTTAGAAATTCATATCAATATAAACAAAAGACTCCAACATAGCTAGATTGAAAATCTGAGTTAGATGTGACCATTAAATATGGTAAATAATATTCATTAAAATAACTCATTATAATAGGCATCAATGTCCTCCAACAACATGAGATTAGGAGAACTGATAACAATTGATGATTTTAGTTACAACCTCTCTCTAGTCATTGTGCTCTATTAGAATCTCTAATTCTTTCTCGCCACTAGGAAGGGAAAGCCTTACTTTTAAAAGGTCGTACCCAAGGCACAAAACTCTCACTTTTGCAGAATCTTAAAAGGTCATTCACATTTATTTGAAATTTCATAAAATTATTCAAACATAAACAATTTGTCGTTGCCCGCTCCAGCACAAAGGCTTAGTACCAAGCCTTCATTGCCACTACTTCTGAAATTCTATGGCTTCAATGGTTCTTGGTTGATATGGGTGCCCCTCAATCCACTAATTCTTCCATCCACTGTGACAATTGGAGTGCTATCTGCATTACTCACAACAATATTGTCACAAGTGCACCAAAGATATTGAGATAAATTGCCACTTTATTTGTCATTGTCTTTAGCATAATAGCCTCCTTTTGTAATCTTTTTATTCTGAAGATCAACTTGCTAACATGTTTACTAAATCTCATTCACCCAGTCGTCTCCTTGATCTTATTTCCAAACTCAATCTAGTTTCCTCCACACCGCCTTCAGTTTGAGGGGTGAGGTTAGCGTATTTGACATTACTATGATGTACATATATTTAGGCCAAAATTATGACCTGAATCAAGGCATATCAATTAAACTTGATTCAATACATAATCAAGGCGCCTATGTCAACGCTATCCCTCATTACTCTCTTGGTAAGTTATATATATATATATATATATATTCGTGTCCTATATATAGACAAATATATACTGAATATAGAGATTTTCTTATTTAATAACTCTTGTTCTTTATCTTTTATTTTTCATATTTTGCAGAGAAATTGGACATCAAACTGATACATTATCAAATTATCAATATGTGTTACCAAAGTAAAATACCAAAGGTTCTCCATGAAAAACTCAAGAACCAGCCCAGCAGCACTTTTCTGCTGTCATTACCTTCCCAGGAGAACTCCTGACAAGCATATGGATTAGGCAATTCCTTCTTTGTGTATATAACACAAGAGACAGAGGCAACTTTCCCCACAAGGGAAATTTCACCTAACGTCTTAGTATTCGTCTCAACAGCCTAGTTGTCCTTGAGAGTTGAGAAACTCTTACAATTTTAGGTTTCTGTTAGCTTCTGTTTTGGCTTACTGAAGTTAGAGCTCATCTTAGTTGCAGTGTACTTGACATATAACAAACATATATATATATATATATTGATAAGTAACATATAACAAATATTATGTATAGTATAAGAACTTGATTAAGGATAATTTTGGCTAAAAGGAAGTCCATGAAACGGTCTCATCCACAAACCTTGTTGCAATATATATCAGCATTAAAAAAAAATCATCACCGAACAAAGATTATAAACATGTTCTATAAGTGACAACTAGAAGCAGTTTCAATCTTAAGAGGCAATAACAAAAGAAAGAACAAAGAAGTGCAAATTCAAGTCTGGAGTTAAAAGCCAAATGAGCAGAATGACATTCCGATGCTCAAGAACACAATGTCAGCAATCAATTTTTTAATTGCTATCAATTTCACGCTATAATGATCCAATATGAGGATTCTATTGGACAAATAGAATACACCAAATCAATGCTTTTACGTTTATTAGCTACTAGAAGATTTTAATATATTTGCAGATACAATCAACAGCTCATTAAATGGAATAAAAGAACTTGATGCCGATAGACATAAGTTTTACCAACTTTTAAGGATTAATAAGCACCATCAACATCATATAAAGTGATAAGTCGAAAGAAATAGGTATGATGGACAAGAATTAGAGCAAGTCATAAATGCACTAAATACAAAATACAAAATCCAAGATGAAAATGAAATGCTTATATTGACTAGAAAATACACAAACCTCTTCTGAACGGAGGCTGATGTTTGCCACTCTCTAGTGGAGATTGACCAAAAAGCTCAGGTTCCAGTTGACCAAAAAGTACGGATTTATGAAGATCACACTGATCAGTAGAGAGAGCAGGTTGATTGTTACCTGGCGTCAAAGATGATGCAAGCCCAGATGAAGAGCTGGTTGATTGGGGAGAATCCTTTTTTCTTCTTCTGGTTCTCTTTTTCTGATCATTGTTGGTCTTCTTGGCAGGACAATCTTTGTCATCTAATGATAGAGATGAAAATGGATCATCTTGCTCCACAGTTAGCAACTCTTGCACATCTTCAGAAACAGTTGGTAGAGGGGAACGTTCCATCATAGACTCCACAGTTAGCAACTCTTGCACAGCTTCAGAAACAGTTGGTAGAGGGGAACGTTCCATCATAGACTTTCTAATATCCTCAAATTTATCTGGTAAAGCCATGAGAAGCTGAACCAACCGAGACTCTTCCCGGTATTTCTTGTAACTCTCTAAATCACTCAATTCCTTAGGCTCCATCTCATCTAATTGCAGCCAATAACATTGCATGAGACGATATAATCCGGAAATGGGAAACCCACTTTGTTTCACACCCTCAATCTCCCTCTCCAACCGATACTTTTTAGCAAAATTCGACTCATCATGATGGGCATACAACCCTGCCAAGTAGTCCCATGCATCCTTAGCAGACTTAATATGATCCAAACGTTTCTTAAGGGAACTATCAACATAAAAGTTGATAAAATACAGAGCCGTTGAATTCGTAGTTTCCCAATGCTTAATCAAATTTATGTAATTTTTATCTTTGGGGTCAGGACGAGTCGCTGACCCACTTACATAGTCCCACAGTTCTCCTTCAATCTCGAAATTACGCATCATAGATGACCACAGTAGATAATTAGTTCCATCCGATTTTAGTGTAACAGCATCATCCGACTCATAATCCATAACCAAAAACAAGTTTCTCAATCAAACACCAAAGATACTTGGAAATCTAACACCTACAATATTATAAGCACGTAAAGAATGTAAAAATGGCTTTCATGTGCAGTGTCCTTAAAAAAATATTGCATGATCAAGTTTAGTTAGTTAATAATTTACATTAGAAGTCTAGTGCTGACAATTAAGATGAAGAACAGAAACAAGAATTGAACAAATGAGTTGGAGCTGAGGACTAACCAGATTGAGAGGACCTTTGCTTAGCGTCAAAGACTTCAAAGCTCTGAGGAACAGTCGGTCTTTATTCTTTAAAACTCTATATCCAACTTTAACTTTACTCTCTGGACAGGGACCAGTGAAGACAGATACGAGGTTGTCGTTTTAGTTAAACGACTCGTTTTGACTTAATGATTTATATGTACCCAAGCTTATCTGCAAGAGTCCAGTCCATTTAGTTGTAACAAACACATTGAATGCATGGCAATTGGCAATGATTAAATGGCCTTTATATGATCCTAAACCCATTTTCATGTGAATAAGATTTTGTAATGATTAAATGCTCATGTAAACCCATGGACCTTATTTTATTGATGGGCTTTACTAGGCTTTTTGTGCCTAAACTCATATTCCTTGTATGAAAAAGTTTCTGCACTAATTGTCCGAGTTAATATTAGAATTGTGGTAGGGAGTAGGAACGCAACAAATTGTCATTATATTTTCATAATGGTTGAGATGTCAATTCTTTACAGATTAAAATAAAAATAATAAAATATGAGATTATGACTCATTACAATTGAAAACAAGGGTATTGTAAGATTTTGTTGTGTCTTAAAATTTCTCTTAATAATTAATATGATTCATCTTCTATGCATTAAGAGAGTAGGGACACCAGGGGGAATATGAAGGCCACGAAATGCAAAGTCTTTTTTTTTATTTAATCAAATGCAAAATCATTTAGCTATGTAAAATGATGGCATCTTGTGATATGACGAGATGGAGTTTAGGCCATTGATCCCTCATAACATTAACTGGACCATGAAAGTGCTAGTACAAACTACAAAGTTCATATTCTTTTTGTGGTTCCACTGGCTATTATGGTAACAATGACCGAGAAAAGGGGCATGCCTTTCAACAAAGATGTTGTGGATTTTTTTCTAGCTAAATTCTTTTTTTTTTTTAATTTGATAATTGTGGACAGGAGATTCGAATTTTGGTTGTCTCCGTTGGAAGAATTAGAATGTGCCAACTAGTTGAGCTACCTACAAGGCTCTAGCCAAACTTGTTGTTGATGGAGAGAAGAATAAAGAATGTGGGTAGTAAATTATAGTTGCTTAACTAGAACTCATTAACCTAATGAGTAATGACAAATAACAATTATCACAAGGGTTCATCATAAAGTAAAATCTTACAATATCTATATAATAAGAAAAAAAAATTGAAGGTGAAGTTAAACTGGTAAAATGTTGTGGCTTTTAATATTTTAGATTGGAACAACTATTTTGGCTGATATAGCCAAAACAACTAAGACAAGTCAAAATAGGCTGATATTTTGGGCAAGAAAAAACAACAGGGTTCTTTCTATCACTTTGGTGAACAATGTGAAATTTTTTGTTAGTACCAACAAATGAGAAATGGAATTTAAAACCTTGATTTTTGTTACTCTTAACCATGAGCTAGTGGTGTATTCTCACAATATTTCATCTTAAGGTGTCCATCTTTTAAGGAAATTTTCATTTATTACAAGAAAATCCAATTGTACTTGTAGGGAAAAAAAAAATGAAAACTCCTTCAATAACCAAATAATAGAAGCAAAATACATCTTGGTTGAATATTCTCCAATCACCACTGCTTAAGATATACCTATATTAGAAAATTGCAATATGCTACTAACTTAGGATTAGGAATTTAGGAATCTTTGTTACTCCTAAGTCCTAACCCAAAGCTAGTGGTGCATTCTCATCTCAAAGAGTTAGGATAAGTCCAAATCCAACAACACCTAAAAGAGTCATTTAGTTGATAGACGTGGTAGTATTCACAAGTCATGTTTTGAAATGCTCACAATTAGGCCTAAAAAACAATATAAACCACTTGGTAGCATTCATAAGTGTGATTTTATTTATTTATTTTGTTTTTTAATATATAATATTTTTGTACTTTTTTATTTTAAAAAAAATGTTCTGATGAATTCTAAATTCTTGTTTAATTTTTATACAAAATTTAGAAATATTTAAGGGTTATAAAAATTATAAATAATTTTTTTAAATATAAAACTATATAAAAACATCCTAAACATAAGTATAAACATAAACATAATAATGTATGTCTTTGTTTTATTTGAGCCCAAAAATATGTTTTAATCTTTATTCAAATTTGAGGATAGAGAAATATTGAAATTCAAAGGTCAACATATGAATTTATTGGGGCTATTTATGTCTTCACTCTTTATTTTTTAAAAATACTAATCACTTTTTTTGTATATATGTGAGAGATGCTTAAACTTTAGGGTCTTTAAGCTCTAAACAAGTTTTAGTATCCAAAAATAATCTGACATTATTTTGGTGCGTCTTTCAACTTACTATTGATTTCATTGATATTCTTATTTCACTATAATTGTATAAATCCAAATATGTATACTAATTCTCCACGTATTCACAAACAAAAGTAATTGAAGGAGTCCAGTAGGTCTAATAATGATTGAGAATACATTGTTTCCCTTGTTTATCTCATGTATTCATAAAAGAAAGTTGTTTTATGTAAGTCTTAAGTATGGACCGAATGAACCGAAGTAAACAAAATTGACTAAACGAGATTAAACCGAAATATACATATTACTGTAAAGTAGATTGAATAGGACTAACATGGATATACTAGACTAAATAAAAGTAATGTACGTGAGCGCAAGAGAGTGCGCCTGGGCTTTGGAGTGGACCGGGTGATTATTCATTAGTTCTAACAAACACATTAAATGCATGGCAATTGGCAATGATTAAATGGCCTTTTTATGATCCTAAACCCATTTTCCTATGAATAAAATTTTGTAATGATTAAATGCTCATGTAAACCCATGGACCTTATTTTATTGATGGGCTTTACTAGGCTTTTCATGCATAAACCCTTATTCTCTGTATGAAAAAGTTTTTGCACTGATTGTCAGAGTTAATATTAGAATTGTGTTAGGGAGTAGAGACGCAACAAATTGTCACTATATTTTCAAATGAATGAGATGTCAATTCCTGACATATCAAAATAAAATAGTAAAATATGAGATTATGACTCCCTACAATTAAAAACAAGGGTGTTGTGAGATTTTGTTGTGTCCTTAGAATATCTTTTAATATGATTCATCTTCAATGTATCAAGAGAGTAGGGACACCGGGCAGGATATGAAGGCCACAACATGCAAAGTCTATTTTTTTCCAAGAATCAAATCCAAAATCGACTAGCTATGTAAAATGATGGCATCTTGTGATATGATGAGATGGAGTTTAGGCCATTGATCCTTGTTCAGAACATAAAATGTAACTAAAAACATCATTGATATAAACATAAACATTAATACAACAATATATGTTATTTTTTATTCATATAAACATGACTATATATGAAAAATTCTTATGTCAATTAGTGAATTTTTAGGTTGTTTGCAACTCATTCTCAGTTATTTTTAATATATAAATTAATTCTGAATTATATATACAAGAGATGTTTAAGAATAAATCTTCGAGCTTTGAAAGAATTTCAACACTTGAAGATAATTTGGCTTCACTTTGGAGTGTCATTCTTTGTATTGATTTCATTGATTAGGGAAAACTAGTTGTATTAGAAAGATAATTTGATAATTCAAAATGAAATAATTGTTATAGAAATAGAATTTGCCTAATTTGCGCATTTAGTATGAAAAAATTGTCCCACAATTTGAGTAAAAATAATTTCTTTTCCCCTCGATTTTAATGATTTTCCAATACTTTTGAATATCATTCGACTAAGGGACCTAAAATTTAGCCATTTTAGGATTACACATTGCTAGTGGATATTTAGAAAGTGATTAATTTTGATTGAACGCTTATATCTAAGAGATTTAATTAAAATATAAGATTAAGACTATCTATCTATTCGAATAAAATTATCCTAAGTATGATGGTGCACCCTTTTCCTAAGTCTAGACCAATGGGATTATGACACATCATTAATCATAACTAATCATTTAAAGGACCAATCATAATTAATTAACCATAATCATACATGTCTACACCTCATCTTAGGGGGATGCATATCATCTTAGGGATGCACATTAACAGCTAAAACTTGATTCAACTAAAACTTTTATTTTTGTGGTCTGATTGAAGCACATGATATGTTGTTTTTATCATTAGAACTTCTAGATTTGGGTTTAATGGATAATTTGGAAATCCAACAATCAAAATTGTGATTTTTCTTTATATCCTAAAATAACAAATTTTCTCTTGGTGAGATTAAATGAAAGTTACAAAATAAGATGTCTACATTTTCTCTCCTACATTTATCCATGGATCTTTCACTTGATTGGGGAGGTAATTGCACTTATTTGGAAAGAATGATTGGAAGGTGGAAGATCAACTTTTCTCAACCTGTAGTAAAGTAGTAATGCTTAGTAAAAAATAATATGATTTCCCTCTCATATTTCTGTCTTAAAATATTTGAACTTGTGTTTACTCTCTTGATCGTTTGGTTTCATAACTATCTGCCATTCATCAAATAGGGACACCAAGTAGAAAATTAGGGGCCATAAAATGCAAAATCAATGAGCCATGTAGAAAGATGGCATGCTGGAATGTGATGTAACGGAGTTTTGGCCATTGATCGATACCTCTACATTAATCAGCCACAAAAAGTACTAGTACAAAGCTATATATATATATATATATATATATAATGGAATTCTTCCTAGCCAAACTTCCTGTTGGAGAGAAGAGTTAAGAATGTGACAGTGTAGTGACTATAATTGGTGTGGTTTCTATCCAGGATCTTGTAACACTAGACCTGCTGCGATCATGACATGTGTCTATTTTCAAACGTGTCATGATCACAACGAGTCCAGTGCATTGGAGGCAATGATCAGAAGCCAGACCCATTATAATTAACTCAACTTATAAAGTTCCAATCTACACCAAATAAATAAAATTAATGACATCTTAGCCTAATTGTATCATAGATTAAATTTTTTTCATATTTATATAAACATATTGAATGGTTCAATACACAACTTCCACTTTGATCTTTCACCTTTTATCTTTTCCTTTTCATTTTGGTAAACGACAATAATGATTTCATAACAAAAGTTTTTTCAATTTTCATTTCCAAACTACAAAAGAAAAGGCTTTAGAAAACACTTTCAACAACCCCCATCACAGTAAATGCTTTACCTTTTCTTCTTCTTTTTTTGGCTTTGGCAAGTAAATCCGTCCGTGTTGTTGGTAGTGTCTGGCAGTATTAATGCCACACAATTTATGAATCTAACTTTAGCAATTATGCTAATTACAACCCCCACCCAAAAAAAAAAAAACATTGGATCATAAACGAACTTATTACAAACTAATAATATAATTCAAAAAATAGTTTTTTTTCTCTACCTCATCATAATAACAAAATATTGAAAGCTAAAACTAAGAAAACGTGCCACCACTTGTTGATTGCACTTATTCGCCAGCTCCAGAAGGTGACGAATCTTACTCTGTTCCCTGCACCACTTATGTCTGTCGAGTTCACTACTTGCCTTGTCGTATTGGACGCCTGCTTACTGTGCACAAATTAAATAAACACACTTCGCTAAGAACATGAAAATTTATACATAAAAAATTAAAATTATAAGCTGTACTTAGAGCTAAGGTATTATTTATTAGCAATATGGGTGTGGTAACAAATAAGATGAGGACTTTAGAGCAATCTTTTCTTACCTTCCAGGAAAAATACAGTTCCCGTGACCTGCAAATACATTCCCCACAAGGAAGAAAAACCCAAAAAAAATAAGATGTTACATTCATATATGGAGCACATAAAAGTCAGGTGAAAATGAACAAATAATGTGGACCCATTTTAGCAAAGGAAATTTCTAGTTGATGTAAAAGGCAATAATGTAATGTGAGTTGGTTTGAAGTAACATTATAGAAAGCAACCTTATTCTGAAAGGCAATCTTATACCGGGACTAGAATCTTTTGAAGTGTCTGGTCACGATGGGGTTCACATAGTAACCAATGTCCAGACTCCAGAGGAACTTCCTTGTACACACTTCCAAATAGGAAATGCAATTACCAAGCCATTTTTTGAAATTTTTTTTCACATTCCAATCACAGAAGAGACAATGAGCCTCTGCCAGGTGGGTCATAATTTCATTCCCATTAAGTCATCATTGAGTTCTCCGTGACTGTAGCCTTGGAGCGTGTATTGTTGTTAAATTAAGCAATCAAAAGTTCAAAACTTTAGCTTAAGGCCTTTACAAATAACAGCAGGGAAAATAAGAAATCATTCGTCCTACTTTTAATAAGTGTTCTACCAATACCATTTGTCCTTTTTTTTCCCTTTCATTTTAAACTTTGGTTAATACTAATAGGAAATAAAAATAGTAGACTGCCATAGTGGAACAAAAGTGGAATGTAAACAGAGGATTTTTATTCATGTTCCTCTTCCCTAATTATTAAAATTCCCAATTTTAGCATCAAACACCAAATTACAGAAACAAGAACCTCAAATATATTGAATTCAATTCAATGTTAAATTCAAACATCCAAGTTTTTTAAAATCTAAAATGTAAAACTAACACTTACTTGGGTCAGAGGTGGTGATCATAGCCACACCCTTGAAGTCACAAGACCCAGCAACCCTCCCTTCCTTCTGGTAATAGCTATCAAATGCATAAGTGGCATGGCTCTTCACATTATTAGGCTGGTAACAATTCTCCCCTGGTTGAATCTCAGAGCAATTAGCCCTCCCAGGTCCACATGCCCAATCCAAAGCCGCCTGCAATGTCTTCGAGTCCACTCCATCCATCACCACACAATAGGTCTGGTTAGTCGTATCATTAGCCAAAAAAGTCCCACTTCCTGAAACATGAAGCAAGTAAACCGGCGTAGAATTCCCATAAAACAAACCCCAATTGGCCTCAGAAACCGGAGGGGACCTCAAGTCCTCATTGAACAACTCATATATGTACACACTAGACGTGATTTCCGGGTGCAAAGGCGTGCCGCTACGATCAAGAACATGCTTAATAAGATTGGAATTATAAGTATCAGCATTGTCAATAGTGGCATAAGGCTCTTTAGAATCACCCTTTGAAGGCCAACCACTCTCTGTGACAAGTACCACAACATCTGTGAAATTAAGGTTCTTCATGGAAGAATAAGCAGCATCAATCATAGCATCCAACACATTAGTATAATGAAGCAAAGTGTTTGGATCAACCATTTCTTTAGAAGGTGTTAAGGGCTTAAACAAAGAGTTATCCAAAGGAACCACCCCTTTGTTTTGCATAAACACATAGTAAGGATAAAGGTTCATCATCAAAGGTGACCCAGTTTTGGAAAGGAACTGAAGCAAAGGTACAATAACTGAGGACAAACTTTGGTTAAAGAAAGCTTGTGAAGGTGGAAAAGGATCAAGGATTATAGAAGCAGCATGTGGGGTCGAAATCTTGATTTGGGTGTGAAGATTTGCTGCCACTAAAGCACTGTAAAGTGACTCAATAGCTGGGAGAAGTATAGGACCTGAGGAAGGCACAGTGGTCAACACCTCGTCTCCTACAGAAATAGCAGTGATGAGTGTTTCAGGGTAGAAAGCAACAACGTTTCTGCCTATCCAGGCAGCGGCTGTGGTGTTAGAAGAGCCGATGGCGAGGAGCTGATTGTTTGGGACACTAATAATGACTCGGATCTTGGAGTGAGCCAGTGCTTTGAGGAGGTCAGGATTGGCATCGTAGAGTCTGATGTGAGAGATCTTTTGGACTTGGAGAAACGAAACTAAGGCAGAGGGAGAGACTAGATTCGAAACATCTGTGCCAATGTTCACACCCACGAATGGTTGTGCGTCTTGGTCTTGTACTTTTACCTGCTTGATTTGTGGTGCAGATTTAGCTGCAAACAAAGAAAATTAACATAATAAGATATGGGTTTTGCTTGGTTTTCTCGATTATTATAGTTTGTATGTGTGTTTAGTTACCTTGTAAGAGTGTGGAGAGTAGTGTGAATAAGGACAAGATGATGGTGAGCTTAGAGACTGCCATTGTTGAAGAGAGGCTTAAGCTTCACTTCCTCATCCCCTGCTTCTGGTTCAGCTACAGATCCTTGCATTATCTTCCAAGTTTCTTCCTTTTGGGTTTAATTTGTGGTTTTGGTATTGTGGGGGATGTGGGGAGTTCACTTTGGTATCTGGGTTTTGGGTCTGTCTAAGACTGAGACGGAGACCCCAAGAGAGTTACAGTGCGAAGAAGAAAGAAGAAGACATAGAATCAAAGAAGATAGTGTGGCCTGGGGTTACTTGAGATTTTTTGTTTTTGTTTCCCAAAAGATGTTTTAGTTTTTGGTTCAAACATTTTTTTTTTCCTTTTTTTTTTTTAGGAAAAAAACACTTTGTTTTTTTCCCCTTAATAAGTTCACTAAAATGACCTTGTGAGTTGTAAGCCGACACTCATTTAAAGTACAATTGCACTTCTCCTTTAGTCTTTTTCGTCTTGTGACTTGGGGCAGGAAGGTTATTTTAGTCATTTTCTATATCTCTTATTAATTACTACAAATTAAAAGTTGGAACATCAGTTAATTGAGTGTAATAAATAGCACCGTTTTTTAACACTTTCAAGAAGTTTGAGAGGCATTGTATAGGTAACTGGTGGGGCAGAGTTTTTTTTCCTTCCTAATAATTAGGAAGAAAAAATTCGAATTCTAGACTTTTAAAAATATTAATAGTCATGTTAATAATGGTCTTTAGAGCAATTATAAATAAATTATATTAAAAAAAATTTAATATCATTTTTATGAAAAATATAAAAATTTATCAACATAATTAATTATTTTATAAAATAATTTTAAAAATAGTTCTTAAACCAGAACAATTAGAAGACTCTTTAACTTTTTTTCAATATTAAAATACGTTAATTAAACCATAAAACTCTGATTTTTTGTCTTCAAGTTTTACAGTAGAGTTTGGAGTTTTGGACAGTACTGTAGCTAACTCTACTTTCTATTTTGTTGAGTGGACAATGGAGTAAAATTAAAGTCTTAAACTAATGTAGTGCACTCTACCTCTTTCGGTCAAAAAAAAGGTGAGTAACACGTGGTTTATTCTGGACCTTGGAGACGGTTCTTGAAAAACAGGCTGGCGTTTGCAAGCAAAGAGACGTTACTGCAGCCAACTTTATGGTGGTATGCTTTCACAAAGTCTGGGTTTAGGCCATTCAGCTAACTCCAACTTCCTTTCAAGGAGTGAATGGGGCCACTGCCACTCACATTCACATACCTCTTTCAGCGGTTTAAGAATAATTAGAGTTGCTAAACAGTCTAAATCAACAAAATATTTTTTAAGAAATGCTAAAACATTCATTGAACAGTAGCAATTTTGATGACAGACTAAAAAAAAAAAAAATCAGTATAATATAATTGTACAGATGGAAAAGTACAACTCAGCGGTGCTACGCCTGCCAGTTATGAATTACACGGAAGAAAAAAAAGAGCTAGGCCAAAAACATGTTATTCCCCAAATCAATTATTGTATCTGCAAGTACCAAAACCTCCCACATTATCAACATACACAAAATATATAAATTCAAATGCAAATTGAATCTTAAAACAAATAAATTTAAAGATAAAAAAATAAAGTTTCTCACTATCAAAATCTTCTCTTATTTCTCCCATGTAAACTTTAGGCCATTATTCTTGAAGATCATTAAACTTGAAGATCAAGAAAATTATGGCTCTCGCTCCCCGTACTTCCATTGTGTACTGTAGATTGAGGTGGTTGCACACTTATACCAAGTCCAAAATGATTAATCTAAAAGTACAAAAATCAAAACGCCAAATTTTAAGAATAGTAATTGTGTGGGGCAAAGACTCGAACTTTTATGTTGGGCCCCAAGCCCCATTTACTAACAAGAATGCATCCGAGGAGTAGAAAATGTTTGGAAAGACCCCATAACATGTGGTCGTGTAGAGAAATGTTCGAAGGTACTAGTCCGAAAGGGTTATCCTCCTCGGACCTGACGAATGTCAGTCAAGTGAACTTCGGCTTGACTTGGGGTAACCTTCTAGGAAAGTCCAACAACGAAGATAGATTGTAGGTGTGCAAGGAATGGATAAGAACATGGAAATATCTTGGGAAAAGCTGCTACCACCGCATTAAATGCACTACAGCAGCTTTCCTGACCGCATTAATGTGGAGAAGACCTCTGAACAATGTTTTCAACTACTACCGCCCACAGAAAACCAGAAAAGCTGCTTAATAGGACAAATACTTGAGTGCAGGGTTGGATGATAAACAGGTGAACGATGGAAATGGACTGGAGGGGACTATATAATGGGGGAAACCCTTCATAAGTGAGGGATCGAAAAAAATACTAGTGGAAAAGTATTGAAAGAAAAGTACTGTAGCAAAATTCTTCAGCAATAGCTAATTCATCCAAAAACTTACTCCTTGGACATATATTTGATCCTCGATTATGTGTCTTTCCCTCCTTGGACAATCTTTAAACCTTGATTAACCGTTAGAAAACTCATTAACAGCCCAGTTCTTTCACCCACTCTCTTATAAATTTATTGTATTGGGCTAATTGGGCTTATACCCCAATTCTTTTGGGTTTTGGCTGCAATTTGTGACCCTACAGTAATAAATAACAATCAATCTATAATTGCAAAATGATCGTTCAATCATAGTTATATCATATACAAAGAAAGCAATCAATGAAACAGGTATCATTAAAACAAATCAAAGATCAAGATTATAGAGAAATTGAAATGAGAGAGAGAGAGAGAGGTAACTTCTTTTTTTTTTTTTTTGCGGAATGAGAGAGAGAGGTACTTTGATAGTAGATATAAAAAACAAACATATAATGATAAAAAAAATTTCCCATCAAATACTAAGCTTGTTAGTTTAAAGGGAAATAAAAAGAAAACCTATATAAATATAAAAATATGTAGGGAAAGAGAAAAAGGTATTCATGATTTGGAAATGTTGAGGGAGGGGAAATGTTGGGGAAAAAAGAAGATACCTTGAATGTTTTGGTAGTTGAAAAATGTATTTGTAATCGCCAAGTTGCATAATTAATGTGATATATTTACATACAAACTCATCCAATTCATTGTGGTAGCCTAATACCAAGTCTGAAATCTGAATAGAGAACTTTTGGGTTACCATATAGGTTCATAGAAAATTTGAGACTTTCTATATTCATTATTATTATTATTTACCAAAAATGTTTATGGAGAGAAAATAATTGCCTTTATAAATGAGAATTAGATTTTTCTATTCCATATTTTCATATTCATTATCAATATATATATAAACACTATGGTTTTTTTTTTTTTTTTCAATTAGATGGAAGAATTAAATAGGTAGTGGATATTTTTTCAATTAACATATATTATAGATTATAGTTAGATATTATAGATAGATATATGGAAAGACTGTTCACTCATAGCGTTAGTTAGGTTAATGTGAGGTTTACATTAACTACAACTTAGTCAAATTTCAACTAATTAGCTTGTTAGTTTGTCATACCCTCCGTTTAATAAAGGTGTTTTAAAATCAGACATTTTTTAGAGTTTTTTAAAAAATATATATATATATTTTTTTAAATCTCATTTTTAAAATCTAAAAAATGCATTAGCATTCAAGTAAAAATTCAACTAATAAAGTCTCTTGTGATTGAATAATAGATTTGAAATTCAATTCTTGTCTACACCAAAACTAATTGAGGTCTTGATCTAATGATAGAGAACAATAATCAAGAGTGTACAATTGGAACTCTAAAATAAAAATAAATAAATAAATAAATAAAAAGAGTAAAGAATTCTTTAAAAACATATGTTACCACTGTTTATTGAAACATATGTTACCATATGAAGTTTTTGGTAAAATAATAACATTTTATAAGTTTTTTGGATTTTTATCCCTCTAAATTAAATGGGTGAATAAAGAGTAAAATTTAACATTTTTAAAAAGTCTTAGCATTACCTGATATTAACACAAACCTCAAGGAAGATTTTTAGTTTTTACCCTTAATTAAAAGTCAAAAAGTATAATTTACGATTACAACAACATCATAAATTTGAAATTTTACATTTACAACTTAGTTTTCTTTTTCAATTTAAAAAAAAAAAATTTTAATAAAATGTTTTTGATTTTGTAAGTTTTGTGTGTGAAGAGGATGAGAATTATCTTAGTTTGTTCATTCTAGTGGTGTGGGTTATTGCCATTGGGGCATTGCTAAAACATTATAACTTTTATTTTAGTATATCTGTCTGAGACGACTTGACTGGGCTCAAGACTCTAGGGTAATTTGTCTTTCTTACATTTTTCTTTTTGGGTAGCCATGGAAATGACTATCCTTACTTACCCCATATACGTTGGGGAGAAATAGCCACCTCAAATTTGAGGCGCCTTGACCGAGTTCAAGACTTTTTTGATGACAATGAGTGTTTTTGCATATTTTTATCTAGATTTTGACTATGGGAACTTTTCTTACCTTCATTTTTTTTTTTTTTAACTAATGAAAAGTACAATATCATTCAAGTAAAGAATTCATTAAAAACATATGTTACCATTATATATATATATATATATATTGGGAGAAACAATTATCATTATATATTAAAACATATGTTATCATAGGAAGCTGATTAAAACAGATGATACATCCTCTAAAAAAACAAAATGGTACCGTATGTTTTTTTTTTTGGAAAAATAATACCATTTCATAAGTTTTTGTTTTAATTTTTAATTTTTATAACAAATTCTACAAAGTAAATTGCAATTTCACTGGGCTTAATATCAACTTGATATATTTTACATTTTCCAAAATTTCAAATCTAAATTACATTTTATAAATTCAACAATGAATGGGCCCACTCACATACTACTTTGAGCTAAATTGAATAATTGGAGTGGCTAAATATTCTAACTCAAAAAAAAAAAAAAAAAAAAAAAATGCTAAAACATTGATTGAACATTAGTAATTTTGATGACAAACAAAAAAATAAAACATCAGCATAATATAATTGTCCAAAAGAAAAAGTATAACTGTGGGTTTCAGTTAGCTCAACTGGTAAAGTCTCTTATGGTTGTATAAGAGATCTAGGGTTCAATCCCTGCCTACATCTAAAACTGATTGATGTCTTGGTCTAATGATAAAGAGCTAGCTATTATCAGGAGTGAACGCCATAGGTTGAAACTCTTTCCAAAAAAAAAGAAAAAAAAGGAAAAGTATAACTCATTGGTGCCATGCCAGCTGCCAGTTGTGAATTATAATTAGTAGGACAATGCATCTTTAAACATATTGAGAAGTATAGATTAATTAGTCGGACATTGCATGATACATAATTGTACAAATTGAGTTAATTTTCTTCAAAGTAAACTTTTATTGAAGCACTGCTTTTATTTGTTCCATGAGGAAAAAAGAAGCAATTATTTCGCATTCCTATATACTTCTCACATAGCTTTATTGATTGAGAATGTTGTGGATTTATTATTATTATTTTTTTTTAGAGAATTTCAACATATGTCGTCCGTTCCTGATGATAGTTCATTATCATTAGACCAAGACACCAATCAGTTTTTGATGTAGGCGGGGATTGAACCCCAAATCTCTTATACAACTATCAGAGATTTTACCAGTGGATTTATTTATTTATTATTGTTATTTTTAGGCTGAGAAATAAACATTCAATGGAGTGGGAATGAGGTTTAAATACAAAAACACATCACAAACTCTACTTAAAAACCATTATAGCTTTTAAGCGAAGATGAAACAAAATTTTTTTTTTTTTGAAGAGCGAAGATGAAACAATTAAGTTCTACTCTACATAACATAGTCTATTAATAAATGTGGGATAATTATCTTCTTTTTTTTCTCTTTAGAAACAAGCACACATATATGCAAAGAATGTTGTGAAATTATTTTGAATTTTTGTTTTATTCCTAAAACGACTCAA
This sequence comes from Quercus parvula, assembly GCA_030820535.1. Taxonomy (NCBI): domain Eukaryota; kingdom Viridiplantae; phylum Streptophyta; class Magnoliopsida; order Fagales; family Fagaceae; genus Quercus; species Quercus parvula. Next base: position 13,646,343 of record JAUAME010000002.1, on the reverse strand, counting down.
CATGGGTTCGATTTACATGTGGAGCCCATAAATTGTGCATTGAATATTTACACATATATGAGAAATGTAAAATGTAAGCTCCACGACCATCCAACTATGTGTGAAAAAAAGTGTAATTCACTGGGTGTATAGAATAGTTTGTTGAAATAAGTGTTTTTTCATATATATATATATATATATTAATACAAGATTAATCATAGTGGGTGTAATTATAACTGAAATTTCAAGAGGTTTTAGGGCACATGTAAATTACAAGAGCTCTAGTACTTGGTTTTTAATTTTTCAGAATCTGTTCGGCAGATTAAATGAAAAATGAAAAAATAAAAATACTTCTTTACTTCATTTTTTTTTTTAATTCAATAGTTGGGGAGAGACATCTCCCATAAAAACACATTAACTTACAGAACTCGATCTTGACATTTTTCTCTTTATTTGATCCTCAAATAAAAACAAAAGATCACTACCCTGTGTATTAAGAGTTCATTTGGGTTTTCCGCAATTTCTGGTAGCTTATTTGTATAGTATTTTATCAAAAGTTATAATTTTTGCTAACTTTTATGTTAAATGTGTGACCAAAAGAACTAAAAGCTAATTGACCTAGCAATAGTAATTAGTAAAATGTATAATAGTAGTAGTTATGATTGTGTCATGTTTAGATAATCCAATGTCAACTAAAAAGGAGTAAAAAAGGACCTAGGACTGATCCATGATTCTTTGAATATATATTTTTTTCTTTATAGAGAACAGAGAATTCTATTAAGGTATAGGAATAGAATACATAATGCTGATCAACCGCTCCACTAGTTTGCTCAACCACACTGCCACACTGATAATATGCCCAAAGAATGACAAAACATGCAGGGCCAAACTTTACCATTTTGATTGACCTAGCAAAAAGGAAAGGATAAAGGGTTGAGATTCTGAGCAATTTAAAAATTGGAATCCTAGGTGAGGTACACCTAGAATAGAGCATAAAACAATAGTAATGTACAATGAGTTCTCACATGGCATGATTGGCAAAACTGAACCCACCTCTTGGGTTTGCTCCCCTTTCTTCCATCGTTGGAAACTTTAAAGATTTGACCCCAAAAAAAAAAAAAAAAAAAAAAAAAATTGGATCCTATGTAATAAACTTGGCAGTTCATTCATGAAAAGCCCAAAAATTTCCCTATTTATTTACCATGGAGATAATGGGTCATCTACACGAGTTGTGTCTCAAGGCAAGACCTTTAGTTTAAATTTGGGTTGAGCTAATTAGGTGCCTACAACAGAGCCCAACTCAATTTACCTACTTTTGCAAAAGAATGTTATATATGTACACACAAGTTGAAAGTTTGCTATGCCACTATAGATGTAGTTTAGTATTGGTGGTTTTTTTTTTTTTTTTGTCAGGTCAATCACATCAAGGAAGTCTGAGTATTAGACTAGCTAGTCAGTCAAAGTCCTAAAGTTAAGGCTGTAACTTTTTTGTCTTTTTTTTTAGTCACGTCAAGTATTAAAAGTTAAAATATTTATATTTATTATTTTTTTTTTCCTTTTAACACGAGCCAAGTTTAAACTCATCAACAAATAAGATTTTAAGTTCAAGTTTGGCTAGTATTTTTGTTGAACAAGCTTAAGTTTGTTCATGAGTTATTTGATTAACTTATTCTTTTTTTCTATATATATATATATATATATATATATATTATGAAATCATGATTAAAATGTTTTATCTCTTCATAATTTTATGAATTTTTAATACAAATAAACTATTTATTTCATCAACAATATATACATAATAATTTAATTTTTTCTGAATCTATTGACAAACTTACATAATTAAATTTCAAATCTATATAAATATGTCTTTAGACAAGTATACATATAAGTATATAATATTACATATAATTTATTTGAGTCATTGTGTTCACAAGCTTGTTCATGAACACATTATTATGTTTGAGCTTAGCTTGTTTAATAATTGAGCTTAAAATTATGGCTTGAACTTGACTTGTTTTCTAAACAAACGAATATAAGTAAGTTTTTTCCTCAGTTGAGCTTGAGTTGTTTATAAATAATTTGGTTTATTTACAGCCCTACTCAAAGCTTTTCAAATTAGCTACTAATCATAAATAATTTTATTTTTAAATGCACACTCCAATAAAAATTGATACTAGTCAACACTTATTCAATGTTGATGTTGATGTAGTCGCAAAATTCAATCTCTAGAGTGAAATCTAATAATTTATGAAAATAATTTCCTTTATAAATGAGAATTAGATTTTCTATTCCATATTTTCATATTCATTGTCAATATATATAAACATTTTTTTTTCTTTTCATTTAGATGCAATAATTAAATATGTAGGGGATATTTTTTCAATTACACATATTCACCACATTTTAAAACATTCCTTTTAGGATACTGAAAAAAAAAAGTCTTTTAGGTTACTAACGAGAAAAAAATACATAGAGAAAAAAAAGGGAAAAAAATTGATAGAGTATTTAAAAGAGCATGTGATGGATATTTATTATAACGACGGAATTCATTGTTGACACATTGCAAAAAAAATTGAAATGTATCAATTATTGTTAACCACGTGGCATTATGTTTACAACTCTATATGTGTCATTGTATTATAAATTGGCAAAAGAACACGTGTCACTATTGTGTGCATCCTTCAATTTAAAGATCCAACTTCTATAATATATAATAGATTATAGATTAGAGATTAGAGATAAATATAATAGATTGATTGATGGATAGATTGTTCACTCGTAGTGTTAGTGAGGTTAACGTGAGGTTTACTTTAACTGCAACTTTAGTCAAATTTCAATTAATTAGCCTGTTAGTTTGTCATACCCACCTTTTAATAAAGGTGTTTTAAAATTAGACATTTTGTAGAGTTAAAAAAAAAAAATTTAAAAACAATCTCATTTTTAAAAAGCGATGAAATAAATAAGCATTCAAGTAAAAAATTTCACTAATAATGTTTCTTGTAATTGAATAAGATATTTGGAGTTTAATTCTCACCTACATCAAAACTAATTAGGGTCTTGGTCTGATAATAAAGAGCAATTATAAAGAGTGGAAACTTGAAAATCTAAGAAAAAATGAAGTAAAGAATTCTTTAAAAACATATGTTACCATATGAGGTTTTTGCTAAAATAATAACATGTTATAAGATATTTATCCCTCTAAATTAAATGGGTAAATAAAGAGTAATTTGACATTTTAAAAAAGTCTTAGTATTACCCGAATCAAACAATTTTTAGAGTTTTTTTTTTTAATTTTTAATTTTAAAAAACAATCTCATTTGTAAAAACTAAGAAATATATTGGCATTCAAGTAAAGAATTCCATTAATAAAGGCTCTTGTGATTGAATAAGAAATCTAAGTTCAATTCCTGCCTACGCCAAAACTAATTAGGGTATTGGTTTGATCACAAAGAACAATCGTCAAGAGTAGACACTTGAAAATTATTATGAAAAAAAAAAAAAAGTAAAGAATTCTTTCAAAACATATGTTACCACTATTTGTTGAAACATACGTTACCATATGAGATTTTTGGTAAAATAATAACATTTTATAAGTTTTTTTGTTTGGATTTTTATCCCTCTAAATTAAATGGGTAAATAAAGAGTAAATTTGACATTTTAAAAAGTCTTAGTATTATTTAATATTAACGCAAACCTCAAGGAAATTTTTTGGTTTTTACCTTAATTAAAAGTCAAAAAGTATAATTTACAATTACAACATCATCATAAATTTGAAAAGTTTTCAATTACAACTATGTTTTCTTTTTCATTTTTTAAAAAATATAAAATATTAATAAAATGTTTTTGATTTTGTAGGTTTTGTGCATGAAGAGGATGAGAGTTATCTTAGCTTGTACATTCTCACGGGATTCGATATCGTCATTGGGGCACTTGAAATTAATTTAATATAACAGTTCGTAAGTTATACAACCTTTCATATGTTAGAGATAGCTTAATTTTCCATGAAATCTGCACCTGAAATCCTCTTCTTTTTCCCTAGATGAGGACACTATGATAACTTGTCTTTTTTACATTTTTTTTAAGATAACCATAGAAATGACTATCCTTGCTTGCCCCATATATGTTGGGGAGAAATAGCCACCTCAAATTCAAGAAGCCTTTGCTGAGCTCATAAACTTTTGGATGATAAACTTTTTCTTTCATTCATTTTTCTATAAACAAATATATACAGCGCGCGCACACACACATATATATATTTAACTAATGTTGTTTTATACAGTATCATTAAAGAATTCATTAAAAACATATGTTACCACTATATTTTATAATATATGTTACGATAGGAAACTAATTAAAACATATAGTGCCTGTTTGGATTCAAATTATTGTGGCATTTGAGTTTTTGTTCAGCGGTTTTTTTTTTTTTTTTGGTTCAGCCCCGCATTTGTTGACTTTTCCACGGTAAACAGTGCATCCGTGCACTATTTACAGACCCACAAATTTCACTTTTCAGTAACTTTTTCATTAAAAATGGGTCTCACGATACTTTTCACACATTTAAAAATTATTTTGCTATAGTATTTTCAGTTTCAATTTTCAGTTTCAACAAAAATAAGGTCAATCCAGACGGATCCATAATATGAAACTGTAATGAAAACTTTATGTGTTTTTTTAACTTATGACTTACCATTTCATAAGTTTCTTTTTTGAATTTTTATCTTTTTAAATTAAATGGAAAATTAAAGAATAGTAACAAATTTTACCAAGTAAATTGCAATTTCACTTGGCATAAAATCGACTTAATATATATATATATATATATATTACATTTTCCAAAAATTCAAATCTAAATTTCATTTTATAAATTCAACGGTGAATGGGCCCACTCACATACCTCTTTGAACGGTTAGAATAATTAGAGTTGCTAAACAGTCCAACTCAAAATATATATATTTAAATTAAAAAATGCCAAAACATTCATTAAACAGTAGCAATTTTGATGAAAGAGAGAAAAAAAAAATCAATATAATATAATTGTACCAAAGGAAAAGTATAACTCTTTTTTTTGGGAAAAGAAGGAAAAGTATAACTAAGTGGTGCTATGCCTACCAGTTGTGAATTATAATTAGTAGGACAATGCATCTTTAAACCTATTGTAGATAAATTAGTGGGCCAATGCATAATACATAATTGTACAAATTGAATTAATTTTCTTCAAAGTAAAATTTTATTGGATCACTGCTTTTTTTTGTTTCCTTGAGGAAAAAAGAAGCAATTATTTCACATACCCTATATACTTCTTACATTGCTTTATTGATTGAGAATGTTGTGGATTTATTTATTTATTTATTTAGAGAAATAAACACATACAATGGAGAGAGGATGAGGTTTAAGCACAAAAACATACCACAAACTTTATTTAAAAATTATTATAACTTTTAAAGAAAGATGAAACAAGTCATACTGCATATAACATAGTCTCTTAAGAAATATGGTACAATTACCTCTCTTTTTTTTTTCTTTTCAAAATCAGACGCACACATACATAGTTTGAATAATGAATTTCATAGAAATTATAGTGGTTTGAACATTGACAACCTTTTTTTTCCCTTTTTTTTTCCTTTTTTTTTTTTTTGCTAAGGAAAAGAAATAGTTCTAAAGCATTATATCAAAAACTATATGAACAGTTTCTCAAATTAATTTATGTGCATTCTAAAAAAAAAAAAATTACGTGTAGGTAACTATTTGGTAACAAGGGATTTGAATTTGGATATCTCCATTAAAAAGACTCATGTCCGTTTGTCAAGAGCTTTTTCTTTTAGATTTTAATTTATTTAATTTTATGTACATCCTTTTCATTTGCCAATTGAGTTATAAGATTCTTAATGTGTTATTAATTAAATTATTATTTTTTATTCCATTGATAATAAGAGGTTCATGTAATGCTAGCACAATATCAAAACTCAATTAACTATGCTTTTATAACAAATTATGGAATTGAAATAAAAACAATATCAAATCCTCATATATACTTATTTTTTAACTTTCTTTTGTCTCATTAGAGTTTTGTATCCTTGGAGGCAAAAATTATTTAGTATTTACTACGCTGCTGGGACCAATATAGGTGGCAGCAAACTCCAAGTTACCCATAAGCTATTGCAAATTTGTGAGAGGTGTGTAGTGTGAAGACATGTATCAAATAATGTGTGTAGGCAGTGTCAGCTTTTGGCTCAAAAAGCATCAGCAACAAACAGTATTCCTCTGGTAGCAAACAAAATAAATGTAGCTCTGGTTCCATAATTAACCAGCAGTGAGTCACGAGCATAAATGGACAAGTGAGTCACGTTACATCCTGGTAACAACAATCAGAACCATGCCTTGATCAGCATCCAAATAAGACTGAAGAGTAGAAAGAAAGAAGAAGCATGGCTTGCCACAATTAGCACTGTCAAATTTGAATAAAATACAATTAGTAACTTCAACAGGGCCAAGTATATGAAAGTCTAAATCCCAAAATAAGGAAGTCGAACATTATAACGAATTCAATATGTACCCTTTCAGCAAAAGAACGAGAAAATAGATATAGATGTGTGACCAAAAAACCTAAAAGCTAACTGATTTTCAAGAAAAAAAAAACTGATTTTCAAGAAAAAAAGAAGAAGATAAAAGTTAAATTATTTGCAAAAAACAAAAACTAAGACAAAAAATAAATTGTCATAAACTTTTTGCCTTTAACCCCCAACAAACGTTATATCACATGACTCATTAAATTATTTAAATAAGTCACATGAATATAGAATAACTTATATGACTAAAAGTATATAATAAGACTTATTTGAGCTGTCATATAATGTAACGGGTTGGAAGAAATTTTCTCTAAACTAGTTTTAAGGGAAAATTCTTTACATATCTTATTATATTTTAGGTTTAATACATAATAAGATATAGTTGGTGTGACTTGCATCATTATATTATCATTTCAGTTATTTTTATTTATTTCCTTTTTTACCAATAGTAATTAGCAATGTATAATAGTAGTAGATATGATTGTGTCATGCTTTAATAGTCCGATGTCAACTAAAAAGGAGTAAAAAAGGACATAGGACTGATCCATGATTCTTTGAATATATAATTTTTTCTTTATAGAGAACAGAGAATTCTATTAAGGTATAGGAATAGAATACATAATGCTGATCAACCGCTCCACTAGTTTGCTCAACCACACTGCCACACTGGTAATTATATGCCCAAAGAATGACATAACATGCAGGGCCATGCTAATTTCATTTTTAAAAATCTCTGATTTCTTAAAACCATCTCATTTTTATTTATTTATTGTTGGCCAAACTTTACCCATTTGATTGACCTAGGAAAAAGGAGATAAAGGGTTGAGATTCAGAGCAATTTAAAAATATATATAGTAGTCTTAAGTGTGGTACACCTAGAAGAGAGCATAAAAACGTAGCAATGTACCGTGAGTTCTCAGTTCTCACGTGACATGATTGGCAAAACTGAACCCAACTTTTGGGTTCTGCTACCTTTTTTTTTTTTTGAGAGGGAAATGAAATTTCATTAAGGCTGTGTTTGTTTTGGGTGAAAATCATTTTCGGAAATGTTTTTCTGAAAATGAGGCTGTTTGGTTGGTCCGGAAAATTCTATTTTCCGGAAATTGAATTCCGTTGACCCAAAAAAACAGCCTTTGACCACGGAAATGCTTTTACACTTCTATTTTCCCTTCAAAGCATTTCCGGAAAATGAGAGAGAGAGAGAGAGAGCGCGCGCGCGCGCGCGAGAGGAGAAGATCCAGGCGCGATCGCGAGCTCCAGCTCCAGTCCGAGATCGCGAGCTCCAGTCCGAGCTCCAGTCTGAGCTCCAGGTCCAGTCCGAGGCACGATCGCGATCCGAGATCGCGCCGTCGATCGCGATCTCGCGAAGAAGGCGAGATCGCGATTGCGCCGTGATCGCGATCCGAGATCTCGACCGCGATCGACAGCGCGATCGCGATCCGACATCGCGATCGCGATCTCCGATCGTGATCACGGCGTGGTCGTCGTTGATGATTTTATGTATTTTCTGGGTTGTGGCTTGTGTTTTCTGATTTGTGTTTTCCTTCTTCTTTTCCAAACACCAGAAAATATTTTTCGGAAAATTTTCTAAAATGCAACCAAACGCATGGAAATATTTTCCTTTTCCGGAAATTAGCATTTCCGGAAAATATGTATTTTCCGGAAAACGTTTTACAGCAACCAAACACAGCCTAAGCATGAGAAGAAAACAACAGGGCAGAGAATACAGTCCAAAAACAGAGTCCACATGGGACAGAAACAGAGCACACTCAGAGTTAGCATTAGCTCAATAGAGAATGGAACAAGGAATTCAAAAACAGGGGAAAAACATCCTTCCATACATGACTAGCGTTATTCCATTTTGCATATTGGGCCAGCTCGTGAGCAGCACCATTGAATGCCCTGTTCACGTGTCTGAAGGTGCAATCCGTGAAAGAGGACTTTGCTTCCAGGATACCTTGGATTAAGTGACCAATCTCTCCACCACAAGAGCCTTGAGAAATGGCCTGAATTGCAAGAGCAGCATCGGATTCAAAAATGACTTTCGAGATTGCCATTTGCTGAGCCAGAAAGATGCCTTGTTCTAAAGCAAAAAACTCAGTCCACTTGGCTGGATAAACAAATGGCAGAGCCTTGCAAAAAGCTGCAACAACATTTCCTTCATTATTGCGAACAATTGCACCCACTCCAGAGGTGCCATTGCCATCCAATGGCGACGCACCATCCACATTAACTTTGAAATATCCAGGCGGAGGGGCCAACCAGCCCACATTCAATTCATATTTCGCATAACTGAGCTTATTATTGGCTTCATGGAAATCCCCAATAATACTTCTCGCCAAATCCCAGATTTCGCATAACTGAGCTTATTATTGGCGACGCACCATCTGCTACCTTTTCTTCCACCGTTGGAAACTTTAAAGATTTGACCCAAAAAAAATGGATCCTATGTAATAAACTTGCCAGTTCATTCATGAAAAGCCCAAAAATTTCCCTATTTGTTTACCATGGAGAAAAATGGGTCATCAGCACAAATTGCGTCTCAAGGCAAGACCTTTTCCGGTTAAATCTGGTTGATAAAGGACCCAATTAAAAGATCCCAGCCTATTAATTTAAATTTGGGTTGAGCTAAGGTGTCTACAGCAGAACCCAACTCGATTTACCTACTTTTGCAAAAGAATGTTATGTATTGTACATACAAGAAAGTTTGCTATGCCGCAATAGAAGTAGTTTGGTATTGATTTTTTTTTAAGAGTCACGTCAATCACATCTAGGGAGTTTGAGTATTAGACTAACTAATTAGTCAAAGTCCTAAAATTATGCCTTATTTCAGTTGAGTTGAGTATTAAAAGTTCAAGTTTGTTTATCTATTATTTTTTCTTTTTTGAACGTTGGCCAAGCTTGAGTTCATTAACAAATAAGATTTTATGTTGAGCAAACTTGAACTTGTTCATGAGTTACTTGATTAACTTATTCTTTTCCTATAGATATTATGGAACCATAACTATTTTTTTTTTACCTATTCATAATTCTATGAATTTTTACTACAAATAAACTATTTATTTTATCAACAATCTACAAATAATAATTTAATTTCTTATGAACCTATTGACAGACTTATAAAATTCTATTTCAAATCTATATAAATTTGTTTCTAGACAAATATACTTATAAAAATATAATATTAAACATAGTTTAATCGAGTCTTCATGTTCACAAGTTTGTTCATGAACACATTATTATGTTTGATCTTAAAAAATTAAGGCTAGAACTTGGTTTGTTTTCTAAACAAACAAATATAAGTAAGTTTTTTCCCGATCTGAGCTAAAGCTATTCATAAATAGTTTAGTTCATTTACAGTCTTACCTAAAACTTTTCAAATCGGCTACTAATCATCAATAATTTTATTTTTAAATACATACTCCAACAAAAATTGATACTCGTCAAACTTATTCAATGTTGATGTAGTCGCAAAATTAAATCTCTAGAGTGAAATCTAATAATTTAAGAAAATAATTGCCTTAATAAATGAGAAATTAGATTTTCTATTCCATATTTTCATATTCATTGTCAACATATATAAACATTTATGTGTTTTTTTTTTTTTCAATTAGATGCAATAATTGAATATATGTAGTGGATATATATATATATTTTGACAGAGTAGTGGATAATTTTTCGATTACACATATTCAACACATTTTAAAACATTCCTCTTAGGATACTCCCAAAAAAATAAAAATAATCAAACAATCATGTCTTTTAGGTTAATAATGAGAAAAAAATCCTAGAGAAAAAAAAAAGGAAAAAACTGATAAAGTTTTTAAAAGAGCATGTAATGGATATTTAAAATAACGAAGGAATTTATTGTTGACACATTGCAAAAAAAATTGAAATGTATCAATTATTGTTTGCCATGTGGCGTTATGTTTCCAACTCTCTATGTGTCATTGTATTATGAATTGTCAAAAAGACACGTGTCACTATTGTGTGCATCCTTCAATTTAAGGATCCAACTTTTATAATATACTAGTAAGTTGTTAGTACGATGTACAGATAATTTTGTGATATTTTATATAAGACTGTTTTAGATAATGTTGTACATATATTTTAAAGAAAAAGTAAACTAAATTAGAGTAAAGAAACATATACATTTTCAGATATTAAAAATTAGTTTAGTAACTCCATTGCATATTTGTTCCCATCTTAAGGTAAGATTAATCCTTTTTTTTTTAAATCATGAAACCAAAAATAAATGCATAAGAGTAGTGGGACCATGAAAATCAACTAATTTGTGTTATGTTCACATATTTCATACTATGAAATGAAAGCATGCTCATCTCTTTGACCGTTTTCCACTCATAAATAGTGCGACATTAAGACATGGTGTGGGCAAATGTGTATGCATGTGTCTAATAGATGATTTAAAATTAAACCAGGATAGAATATGACTTTACATTGTGCACCAAATATTCTCTTTACTATATAACCAAAACAAAAACTATCCAACCAAATTACCTAAACCTAAATTATATTTAAGCCCCTAATTTAAAAAGGAAAAAAAATTACCCATAGGGGTTTCTGCGTCTTAATGGTGGTGGGAGGCTAGTATAACGAAGGTGGTGACCCTTAAGATTCCTCTTTCTTTCTCTTTCAAATGTTTTGTTAGTCTCAAGTCTTTTATTTTGGTAATAAATAGTGAAATAATGCGTTTTACTCAACAATCCACAATATTTTTATGTCCTTACTTATTTTATTTTATTTTTTTGCTTTTTTTAAAATACTAAAATAGTGGGTATGCTAAAAAACATGAATAATAGAGAAAGGTACGGTGTAAACTCAAGCAATTAATGAGATAACAGTAAAATAAGTCAATGTGAACTCTTGGATAATAGTAAAAAAAAAAAAAAAAAACTTTATGAAAGAGGTAAAAAAAGGGTTAAATGAAATATTAGAGTGCCACATGGCAATAGCTCATTCACTCTTGCATGAGGTCTCTGCTTTTATATATATATATATATATATATATTGATTGATTATAGATTATAGATTATAGATAGATATTATAGATAGATAGATGGATGGATTGTTCACTCATAGTGTCAGTGGGGTTAACGTGAGGTTTACATTAACTACATAGTAAAGTTTCAACTAATTAACCTGTTAGTTTGTCATACCCACCATTTAATAAAGGTGTTTTAAAATAAGGCAATTTTTAGAGTTATTTATTTATTTATTTATTTATTTTTTTAAATCTTATTTTTAAAAAGCTATGTTATACATAAGCATTCAAGTAAAGAATTTCACTTGTACAGTGTGCAGTCATAGGCCCATTGTTGTTGGGCCCAAGGTTGTACGGTGTGCGTTTGTTAGCCCATTGCGGTTGGGACCAATTGGTATGGACTGCACAGTAGGTTAGGCCAAGGCCCGCTTCAAGCCTCAGTGCCGTTGTTGCTCGGATGCATCCTGGAAAACATCGATAATGCCTTAGGGAATATCACCGCCAAGCACCATTTGGCATCTAGCACTAGTTCCAATATTCAAGTTCCTGTTTCCAAAGTGGGGTCCACCTCTGTCAGGAATAATCCAAGCAGGCCCTACCTGCACAAGAATTGTTAGAAAACAATCATTACTGACCCACCAAAGGAAGGCTATAAATAGAGGGAAGATAAGAGGGAAAGGGATTAGACTCTGGGTAGTGGCAAAAGAGTGAGAGAAGAAGAGAGAGAGAGAGTGAGAGAACATGGAAAAACAAAAGCAATAATACACGGTTAGCTCGATTAACACTCTTCAAGGGTTTCAGCATTCATCCTGAGTAACTCCCCATTGTAGGATACCCTTAACCCACAAAAATAAGTAAATTGTTAGCCCAATCTCTTCATTGGTCCATTAAAAGAGAAACCAAGCACGCACATCACTAATAAAGTCTCTTGTGATTAAATAAGAGATCTCAAATTCAATTCTCACCTACACCAAAACTAATTATGGTTTTGGTTTAATGATAAAAAACAATTATCAAGAGCAGACACTTGAAACTCTAAAAAAAATGAAGTAAAGAATTCTTTAAAAGCATATGTTACCACTATTTGTTGAAACATATGTTACCATATGAGGTTTTTGGTAAAATAATAACATGTTATAAGTTTTTTTTTAATTTTTTAATTTTATTATTTATGGATATTTACCCCTCTAAATTAAATGGATAAATAAAGAGTAAATTTGACATTTCTTGCTGTTCTGGGCAATAACAGCTGGGTTTTTGGCTTTAGCATTGAATGCTGATTAGCTTTGGCTGATGGGATTAGAGCATGCTTTTAGGCTAATGATCTGGTTGTGCTGCAACTAGAATCAGAGTTCCTAGGGCAGATTGGACCACCCCAATCCAGGTGTCAACCTTGGAGCCCTTGCTGGAACTCTGCTGGGATCCTCTTTGGTGCCCTCCAAACCACATTTCCCTAAGTTTCCCCATTTGGGGTTTATATGCTTGGTTCATGAACCTGAAAATACATATTTTTGGCATGAAAATGAACTGATTTTGGTGTCGTTTCATGAGCTTTACAAGTCTTGTAATGGCAGCTTTAGTTTCTTGGCTGTGTGTGCTGAAGAAGAAAGAAACAATAGCTGGCAGAAGCCTTTTCAGCTTTCCCAGCTTTCTGTCACATCATTTTTAGTTTTATGTCACTTGAGAACTGATGGAACTTCAGCTTGTAGAGAAAGGATTCTTCCCTTGTTGGACACATGTCCATGTTCTGATCAGATTAGACAAGTTGTGGCTTGATGGGAGGGAGCTCCAGCCGTTCCCTTTTTGCTGAAATTCAGTTGAGTATTTCACGTGTTCCTCAATCTGCTGGATTTGTGTGTGTGTGGGCCGGTCAGACCCAGTTGGGCTTTGTTGATATGCTTGCTTGGGCTTAAATCTACAAGATGAGTAGCGCTGCCATGGGTTATACTCATGGGCTTTATAGTTAGTTGCTTATGGTAATAATAGTCATAGTTTCCATAAGGCTTTCTGAAAGAGATATTTCTTGAACAATCATATTTTCCCATGAGAGGGGGATTTAGCAAGTGTCAATAATATTTGAGTTTTGTAAGTGCTTACCAAAATAGTATTTTGGGCTTTGTAAAATAGTTGCTAAAAGAATATTTAGATTTTATAGAATTGTGCCAAATTAATCATTTGGGCTTTAAGAAAAATAGTTGTCAAATTATTATTTGGGCTTTGTAAGATAGTTGCTAAGATAATATTTAGATTTTGTAGAATTGTGCCAAATTAATCATTTGGGCTTTAAGAAAAATAGTTGCCAAATTATTATTTGGACTTTGTAGAATAGTGCCAAATTAGTATTTGGGCTTAAGGGAATAAGTGCCAAATTATTATTTGGGCTTTGTAAAATAGTTGCTAAGATAATTGCCAAATTAGTATTTGGGCTTTATGAAAGAGTGTAAAGATAGTTGCCAAAATAATATTTTGGGCTTTATAAAGTAGTGCCAAATTAGAATTTGGGTCTTGCGAAAATAGATGCCAAATAGGAATTCGGGCTTTGTGAAATAAATGCCAAATAGGAATTTGGGCTTTGTGAAAATAGATGCCAAATAGGAATTTGGGCTTTGTAGAAATGATTTTGAGATTTTGTAAAGTATTGCCGTGTAGCAACGGGCTTTGTAAATAGTGCCGCATCGTAGTGGGATTTTGGAATTAGCCACATCGTAGTGGGACTTTGGATTAGCCACATCGTAGTGGGACTTTTGGAATTTTGGGCTTTCTTTGGGTTTTGCCCACAAACCGGATAATGTTGGGCTTTGTGTGGGAAAAATGTAATTTTGCAGCCTAATTTTGGTAGTAATATGATGAGTATTTTTTGTGAGAACCCAAGTTGGATAACATATGGGTTATAATGGGTAATATTTGTGAGAGAGCCCATGACAATTTATGGACTTATGTGAGGAGCATTTGCGAAGGCCCAATAACATGGAGGATGTTTGGGTAATATATATGAGAAATATTTATGTAGGTTTAGAATAATGTATGGACTTCATGTAGGTATTTTGTGAGTAGGCTTAATGAAATTAAGGCCCGAAAATTTGTACCTCAACATTAGTTTTGAAGGAAAATTCTTTTCATATCTTATTATATTTTAGGTTTAATATATAATAAGATATAGATCATGGGACTTTTTTTTTTTTTGAGTAAAAGATCATGGGACTTATATTATCATTTCCGTTGTTTTTATTTTTTATTTTTCGTTTTTTTAACAATAGTAATTAGTAAAAAGTATAATAGTAGTAGTTATGATTGTGTAATGTTTAGATAGTCATGTCAACTAAAAAGGAGTAAAAAAGGACATAGGACCCATCTAGGATTCCTTGAATATATTTTTCTTTCTTTATAGAGAACAAAAAAAATTCTATAAAAAAAAAATTCTATAAAGGTATAGGAATGGAATGTATAATGATGATCAACCACTCCGCTAGTTTGCTCAACCACACGGAAAATTATTAGGTACTTCCAAAGTATCATAAATGCGTACTCCTTCCTCTCACATAAATGGTAGGTCCTACCATAAATTTAATTAGTGGGACCCACCATTAATGTGAGAGGAGGGAGTACGCATTTATGGTACTCCGGGAGTACACAATAATTTCCCCAACCACACTATGCCACACTGGTAATATGCCCAAAGAATCACAAAACATGCAGGGCCATGCTAAATTCATTTTAAAAACCACCTCTTTTTTTCTTGTTAGGCCAAACTTTACCTGTTTGATTGACCTAGCAAAAGAAAGATACTATGGAAAAAGGGTTGAGATTCTGAGCAATTTAAAAATTGGAATCCTAAGTGAGGTACACCTAGAATAGAGCTTAAAACCATAGCAATGTTCCATAGGTTAGAGATTTGACAACGTTTTGGATCCTATGTAACATATGTAATACACTTTGCCAGTTTATTCATGAAATGTCCAAAAATTTTCCTATTTGTTTACCATAGAGATAAACGGGCTTATGGGTCATCTGCACGAATTGTTTCTCTAGGCCAGGGAAGACCTTTTGCTTTTGGTTAAGTCTGGTTGATGATTAAGGGACTCGATTTACCTACTTTTGCAAAAGAATTGTATGTATTGTACACTCAAGTTGAAAGTTTTCTCTACAGCTATAGATCTAGTTTAGTATTGGGTTTTTTTTTTGGTAGAGTCATGTCAATCACTTCTAGGGAATCCTTGTATTGGACTAGCTAATCAGTCAAAGTCCTAAAGCTTTGTTCAAATCCGCTCCTAATCATCAATAATTTTATTTTTAAACAGATACTCCAACGAAAATTGATACTAGTTAACACTTATTTAATGTGGATGTTGTTGTAAAATTCAATCTTTAGGGCGAAATCTAATAATTTGAGGAATCTTTCATTTGCCATCCCTAATTAGAATTGGGCTTAAACCATCTATTCTATTACTTGTTCATTTACAGTGTTAATGGGGTTATTATGAGGTTTATATTAACTAAAACTTCTGTCAAATTTCAACTACTCAGCTTGTAAGTTTGTCATCTCTTCCGTTTAATAAAAGTTTTTTAAATCACATATTTTTAAAATTTTTTAAAAAAATCTTTAATTTTTTTTACAAAAATAATAAATATATTGACATTAAAGTAAAGAATTCAACTAATAAAGTATTTTGTAATTAAATAAAAAATTTAATCAGGAGCGTATGCTTGAAACTCTATCAAAAAACTTAAAAAAACTCATTAAAAAAATATGTTACCACTACTTACTGAAACATATGTTACCACAACTTATTGAAACATATGTAGCCATATGAGGTTTTTTTTTGGGTTAAAATAATAATATTTTATATGATTTTTTTGTTTAATTTTTATTTCTTTAAACTAAATGAGCAAATAAAGAGTGAATTTACCATTTTTAAAAAGTCTTAGTATTACTTAATATTAACCCAAACATCAACAAAGATTTTTGTTTTTTTCACTTAATTCAAAGTCAAAAAGCACCATTTACTATTATAACATCATCATAAATTTAACATTTTTACAATTACAGCTCAATTTTCTTTTTCTTTCATTCTTTTCAAAAATATAAAAAATGATTTTTTATTTTTATTTTGTAGGCTTTATACATGAAAAGGTTGAGGCGCCTTGACCAGGCTCACAAATTTATGAATGAAAATGAGTGTTTTTACAAATTTTTTTTTTTTTTGGTATAGTGATTGGAATTATGGAATCCAATCATTCCCTTAATCGTTTTACCAAGACTAAGAGGCCGGGGCAATTTTTTTTTCACATTATTTTGGCTAACAAGTTTCATTCTGCATCGTGATATTTTATTTCAAAGTCTAGGGTAATTTCTCTTTCCATGTTTATAAGATTACCCCCACTTACCTCATGCATGTTGGGGAGAAATGCCACCTAAAATTCAAGGTGCTTGGCTAGGCTTAAGAACTTCTGAATAATAATGGGTATTTTTAAATCCTTTTACCTAGACTCCAAATCAATGGTAGCTTATCTTTCTTATATATTTTAAGGGGTAGCCATGGCAATTACCCTATATATGTTGGGGAGAAATTGCCACCTCAAATTTGAAGCGCCTTGATCAGGCTATTGAACATTTGGATGACAATAAGTGTTTTTGTATCTTTTATTCCTAGAATTTGACTCTGGAGTAACTTCTCTTTGTTTCCTAGATTTTGTACCTTAAATTCGAAACACCTTGGCCGGGCTCATGAAATTTTGGACAACAATGGATGTTTTTACATCTTTTTTCTTAGATTCTAACTCTGGGATAACTTTTCTTTCCTACAATTTTTTTATAATCAAAAAATATTCACAAATAATGATAAATGCATTATCATTCTATTAACGAATTCATTAAAAAAATATGTTACCACAAGAAGCTAATGCAAACATATGTTACCATATGAGTTTTTTTTTTAGTAAAATAATACAATTTCATAAGTTTTTTGGATTTTACATGTAGAGCTCCAGTTGGAGGCCACTTTTTGGTCTTTGTTGTGCTAAAATTGCATTTGGTGTAGCACATCGAATGCTAATGCTTATAAGTACTAGGTGCATACTTTGGTTCAGAGTGACTAGAATATAAGATGAGTACAATTTAGCATATAACAAAACAACATGGACCTTCCATGAAGAAGAGAATTAAAAATTCAAGAATTGATTTGAGTACATGTTGGCCTCAAAATATTTTGGTTGTTGAAAACTAAAATAGAGAGAGAATACATCCAATTTGGGAAACAAGGAGAATGCAAATGGGAAACAATTTGATGCTTCCCCAACCTAGGTAAATGGTAACCTTGACTAAGTGGAAACTATTCTAATACCCACAACAAAGCAAGTTCCTACATCCTAAGGAACTCCTACAAGAACAAACATGAAAACAAAAACATAGTAAAGTGACACTAAACCAAAAACTCGTACATTGAGAGTCTATGACTATCCTCGAAATACCATTGGCACATTTAAGTAACAATTATCCTTAAGACTACTCAATAGTTTTATTTACCTTCCCCTAAAAGTAATGAACTCGGTGAAACCGAACATTAGTCTTTGGACTTTCCTATTGAAAGAGTTGCAGTGTTGAACCCCATAAATGGCTTTCAATTCCCATCACCGAAGAGCATTCACGAAAGCTATCAAGGAATCAACATATGATGCTTCCATTGCTTGTTCAAAATTCAAACAAAATCCAATTAGAGTAATCTAGATATTATAGGTAAAAGAATTCTCAATTGCCTGCAACATTGTTTACCTGGGAAAAGTAGCACCATGGTGCATAGATTATCCATTTAAAAAAAAAAAAAAAAACACATTGAGAATGTTGTAAAATTATTTTGAATTTTTGTTGTGTTATTAGAAAGACTCAATGTGGGTTCCAAGTATGGATTTACATGTGGAGACCATTGATGTGAGAGAAAAGTTGCATTGAATAATTACACATATATAAGAAATATAAGCTCCAAGACCATCCACCTTTATGTGCCAAAAAAAAAACAAGTAATTATTGAGTGCATATAATAACTTCCAATTAATGGAATGAAATAAGTGTGTTTTCACTTTTTTTTTTTTTACAAGAGATTAATCATATTGGGAATTGCAACTAGTTGGGTCAAATGCTCAACAGAAACAAATCTAGTGTTTCTTTACTAAACATCACAGTCAATCTCGGAGATCCATTAAGCAGGTCCTCCAAATGAAGGGGCTTAAACAAGTTGATGTTTATTTTGGTGCCCCCTTATTCTTGTCTAGATCATCTTCAAAAGACTTCAAATATATTCAGATTGGCTAGAGGCTTGCAGGGTTAGCCCTAGACATTTTGGGGCCTTAGGCGAGAATTAAAATGAGGCATTTTTTTAAAAAATATTTATACATTAATTAAATTAATGTTTATTTAATATTTTTATATTATAATATATTTAATTTAAAATCTATTTTTCTTGCCTTTTGAGATGCAAATTGACTAATTAAATTTTTGTATTCAAGTTCTTTTAACATCTCATTTTCAATCAATAATATAGCTAATTCACTTAATATTTCTTGGGACATTGTCGATCTTAGCTAGATATGATTTTATTAATTTTAATTTTGAAAAACTTCAATCTGCAAAAGCAACTGCAACAAGTATTGTTAGTAAAATTCTATCAACAATGCATATATTTGGAAATGAATCTAACATTTTTATATAATTTAGTATGTCAATTGGAGAATATTCTTTTATTTGTAAAATTTCTTTTAAAACTGATGATGCTCAGAAAATCAGTAGGCTAGATGCTGTAACACCCCAACCTAGTTGCACAATTAATTTTATGAGTTTATATGTATGTTATTGTCTTAATTATTTTTGTGCATGAAACTTTGTTTTTTTTTGTGATATTATAGAATCTATATGCTCTTTTAGGGTGATGGATGTAACCTTTTAAAGGTAAGGATATATATGTGGGTGTAAAGTGATACTATTCTGTGTAAGTAAGTGTGAATGCAAAGAATATATATATATGTAAGTGTGAATGCAAGAAAATTGGAAAAGGTGGGTGTAATGTTTTTCCCTAGTACTACACGTAGCCCACCCCAATTGTCAACATCCCTTATCTGATTTGCTGCCCAAAAGTCTTCTCCTTTTATTATTTTCTTGGCTGCATCTGAAGCCCAGCAGCACCTTTCTTCTTTCTCTATTCCTCTTTCATTCTTTTTGTTTCCTTCTTCTCCCCTTCTTACACGGCAGCCCTCCCTCTCTCACCAAAGCATTTTAACCCTCTCTAAAGAAGAAATTAAAGGGTTAAGACTAAAATTTCAGCTTCAAATTGTTGGGGGTAAGAAATCAAAACTTTATTTGTTCATTTCTACTTCTTTAACTTCTATCCTGATTTTATAGGCTGAATGATGATTCTGTTTTAGTGGTTTGATGGTTTGATGATATTATGGTTTATTGAATGTTTGATAACATATTTTAGTATGTTTATTAAAGGCATAAAAATACCCAAATGGAATTAAGGCTTATTGCTATTTGTTGATGATTTTGTAAGAATATGTACTGAAGCTGTCTCTGTGACAGATTTGGTGTTTACAACAAGAAAAATATGTATTAAATCATATTTTGTGAATTAAGAGGCTAGGAGTAGTTTTTATGAATTATAAGACACACATGGTTGTTTTGGAATTGGTCTCACAGCATTTGGATGAGTAGAAAAATAATGGTTTAATTTCTAAGTTGCATGAATTTCTGTCAGAACAGTTTTGAGTATGCTGTCTTGCGTGATTTTTAATAAATCATGGGTTGAAGCTTTGACTCCGAAATTTTTATGGTTCATACTGGACATACAGGGGAGTAGTTCTGTAAAATTTCATGACAATTGGATGTGTGTAGGTAGCCCGTTTGTATTTTACAAATGGGGCGTATGCTGCTGGAATGGGCAGTGAACAACATATACTACCCCTGGTTTTGTGGATTTTAATTCTCAAGTTAGGGTGTATGTTTTGAGCTATAATTTAATATGATTATTCCTTGTTATGTTAGGATCATATATGAATTTTATGAATTGGTTTCTCTATGATTTGGATGCTTAATATGTTTGATGATTGTATCATATGCTTTGGGGAACTTTATGTGATGGGAATTAAGTTTTTTCTTGAGTTGAGAGTTAGGTTGTGTTTGAGGTATAAGTTTATATATTAGGAAGAGTTTGTCCGTAATAAGTTTTGGTTTTTCATTTAGGTGACGAGAACGAGAACACGGATACTTGAGCTCCTCGTGTACATTCTCTCGCGCCTTCTATTTTCAGGTAAGGGACTTGTGACATGTGCTTTTGATAAGTATAAAAATTATCTCAAAACGTATTACGCATTAAAGCTTTTGATTAGAGATATTACATATATGCATGATTTAAGTAAAATACGTGTTCGTGAGTTGTTCAATCTTATATACATAATAATTCTAGCATATTGATGCTATTATTCATATCACGAACATGATATTTAAGAATGAAGTGGATATGCTACTATTATGAAACATTATGTAAAAGCAAAGTTATCAAGAGAATATAGTTTTCGGGTTATTCCTTTGTTATGTTCTGAACTCAGCCAGTAGGGGTTATAGTACTGGCATTTTCATGGAGATTCTGATTGGCCATTATAAGTGGGACTGGCTCTGCTGTACCCGCCCTTGTTGGTAACAGCCAACTTGTGGAGGATGTCAACCTACCCCCATGGTTGAAAGTATGTATTATGATATGATTCCGGAATTACCTGGCATTGTGGGGAATGCTGGATGCCTGGCACTCTGTGCTGGAAGCCTCCCAAAGTTGTGACGGACTTACAATTGGATTAACTAATATGTATTACAAATGAACTATTAAGTTATTTGGAGCTATATGAAAAGTATGATGATAAAGAATGTTATAGTCTGTTCAAAGTTAAGATTACTGAATTATATCTAAGTTTCTTATTAAGTCCTTTTATTTATTATATGAAATGAAGATGAAGTATTTTTATTTGAAAGTTCATAATTTATGTAAGAGCAATACGAACAGTATAAAGACCATTTTATCAAATCTGGCATATCCATAAAATATTTGATTTACATGCATTCTTATTAAAGGCCCATGGAGCTTTAAAACCTTACTGGGCTTCGCAGCTCACCCTATTACATTTCAGTGCACAGGTTCTTCCTGGAAGCGGCGAGAGTATTAGAGGTGGCAAGGATTCTATGTTTTCTCGTTTGTTAGATTGTAGAGTTTTTGTTGTATAGTAGTTGAGCTCTTTTGTTGTATAGGAGGAATCAAGATGTACTTGATCCTTGAGCACATATGTAATTCAGTATCTTAGTTTGTTTTGAACCCCAATAGTATGTCTTTGGGGTTAGGTTTGTAATAAGAGTTTGCTAAACCTTTAGCTATGTAATATTTACCCTTATACCTTAAGTTTCAGCCAGGTGGTAATTTTCCAAATTCAAAGGATGAAATTTCAAGGTTTCCATCATTTTTGTATATTATGGCTTTTATGCAAGAATATAAGCAGGGATACAGGAAACAATTCTTGATAAGTACTTTCAGTTTAGGTTGGTTCGTGTTAGTATCGAGGTAAACTTGATATTAACATGCCGATCATGCTCTAAATCCTGAAGTACAGGTTTGGGTCGTGACAGATGCTCCAAGCTTCAATGATCAAAAATGCCTGAAAAGGAAAAAAAATAATCAAAGGAAAAAAAATAATCAAAGGAGACCGAGGTTGACCGGCCAAAAACCCTTCGATGATGAAGTTAGTTTCTCTTCAAAATCTAGAATTCCAATTTTCTAGGCCTTTTGTAAAAGGGGAAAAGCTTTTCTTTATTTGTCGGGAATGAGTGTTGATATAGTGTTATGGAAGTGGTTACTTGTCTTGTAACTTCCCCCACATTTGTGGAGGTCAGAAGCTTTACACTCACTTCTTATAACCGCTATAGAAATTAAGATATTTACTCTCATCTTCCGTAACTGCTATTAGAAGTTAACTGTTTGACAGGAGGTTATAATGATGCATTAAGATCTCACAACGTGGTTCAATTCACAAGCTCATGTAGACGAACTTTGTGTTGAGGGTCGTCCACGAACCTTGTGTTAAGGGTCGTCCATATCCAGACGACCTTGCTAGGTTTGGATGAGCTCCTCTTAAGAACTCATGAATGGTAGTGGTGAGTAGTAGGTTTAGTTACCATGGTACTTTACATCCTATGGACGACTACTCAAGGACGAGTTTACATTCTATGGACGACTACCCAAGGACAAGCCACACTTGTCTTTCCCCATCAACTGCCCCTTTGTCCTTGTGTTGTCCGTCTTAAGAATGCCCTCTATCCTTTTCTCTTCTTCCTTTTTTTTTTTTTTTTGACACGTGTTCCAATCTAGCATGTTTCAATCATGGCTTTTCGTTTTTCAAGACAGATGTCATGTGACTTATCCTGGTTGGTCACGTAAATAGTGGAATTCCTCTCCTACCCTTCTCATTTCAAAAATTTTCCTCCCTAACACTTGTCGTCTAGAGTCTCGTTTAGAAGTTTCTCTGCGTCTATAGTCCTCTTCTGTCTAGAGCCAGGTATTCTCTCCCTTCTTGTCTTTAGGTTTTCCTTTAAGATTTTCTCAAAAAAAATGTTTGAAACTGTTATCTCCTCGTCTAGCAATAGTATAGATATGGCTATAAACGAGTATCACGACATTGCTAGTTATAGTGGTTCTAGTAGTAGCACTAGTAATAGTAGTAGTGGGGGGAATACCACAAACAAGGGATACACATTTGGTGTTCCTGGAGTCCCTTTAGAAGTTTTTCAAGTACAACTTAGGAAGAGGGCAGCCTCTGGGTCTCAAGCTGGCACCTCTACGAGTGTTCTTCCATCTAGTCCTTTGGATGAGGTGGAAACAGTGTATAGTTGTACAGTAGGCATCCACTCTAAAACAAATGAACAAAGACTTAACAACCTTAAGACGTGGTACTGAATTCTAGACGAGCTTAACCCCAAGTTAGCCGTCCATGGAGAATGGTGCTGTAACCCCATTTTGGGATTGGCATCTATGAGACCTACTTTTTAGGGGGGTTTAGGTTACCTTTAAACGCTTTTGCTAGGGAATTACTCATTAAGTTAGGTTTAGCAATGTGTCAGTTTAATCCTAATGCATGGATATTGATTATCTCTATGCAAATTTTGTGGAGGGAAGTGTTTGGAGGGGACCGTCCTCTTATTGTAGACGAGTTCCTCTTCTGCTATAAACCTTTAGAAATCAACTAGTCCCTTGGTTTTTATCAATTTACAGCTAGGGGTACAAATTGTAGGCTAATAAAGTCCCTAGCCTTATCTGATAGAAACTAGAAGTCGGAGTTTTTCTTCTTCTTTGGTTTATGCGCTAGGAACCTTATGGAGGTTGGTAGGGATACATTTGCCCCTTACACTGGGGAATTAGAGAACCTTCGTCCTGAATGTATGCCCTTCCCCTTTTCCTCTTTCTTTTTTCTCTATTTTTTATTTATTTATGTACGTCTAACCTTTATTATTATTATTATTTATTTCATAGCTATTGGACAACCTTCTTTGAGCAAGTTTTATCGTGACCGCGTCCATAGGGCTCATCTTTACGTTGATAGGAGTTTCCATTCATTGGTTACCCTTCAACGTCTTGCCGAGTAGGGACTCGGTCCTAAATCGTCCGCTGAAGCCATTGCTCACGAGGTTATAGTTCGTAGATGTAAGTTTTTACTTTAGATTTATATGAACATTATATGTTATACTTTCTGGTCTAACTTTAATTTTCATTTATCATTATTTTTATTTTTATTTTTTTAGCATGGCAACTATGAAAGAAAATAGGGGAAAGGAAGTTGTGGACAAGGGGAACGGACCTAAAACCCAAACCCAAGCTCGTCATTCTGCTGGGGACAAGGGGAAGAGCTTGTTCAAGAACCTTGACTTAGGAAATCTTCACAGTCGTCGAGGGAAAAAGGCTAAGCATGGGTCATCCCTAGTAGGAGTTGTCAAGTTTACCCTCCCTACATCTCAACTGTCCGTCCAGGTCTTTGACATAGATACGTCTACTCCTATTGCACTCCGTCCAAGACTCCTCCGTCCAAGACTACTGCACCTGCCTCATCCCAGCCTTCTCAAAGGATTCCCACGAATCTCATTGAAAATGAAGACTTAGCTTGGGGATGTTTTGAGAAGGTTGTGTCTAACGAGGACATAGCTGCATGCTATGACATGCCCTTAAAGGACTTTGAACACTCTGGTATTCATGATCTTTTTAAGGTATGTAATTTCATTTTTGCCTTGTCTTTGTTACTTTATACTTTTTCTCGTCTGACCATCATTTTTGTCATTTAACAATGTCAAAATTTATTACAGCGTCCATGCAGGCCACAGAATTGGACAAGATGAGGATCTTACTGTAGACCAGGGTTTAAGAGGTGAAGGACGAGTGCAAGAGGTGGGTTGAGGTGGCGGCTAAGGCCAAGGACGAAGTTAAGGAGCTGTAAAACCATGTTGAGGAACTGAGGATTGATATTATAGAGAAGGATACTCGTCTTGATCACCTCTAAAAGAGAAATGATGAGTTGAGTACCCTTCTTGAAAAAGCAAAGGGAGACGTGGTTGCAGAGTTTGAGGCGTCCAAGAAATTTACTAACTTAATGGACACCAACTATGCAATCGGGTTTGAAGATTTCAAGATGGACGCTATGGAAAACTTCCCTAGAAGTTGACTTTAGCTCCATCAAACTCAACCTTGGTGGTGCTACTACAAGCTCCCTCCTCTAGATGAGCTCAGAAGATGTCAACATTGAAGACGATGCCACCACCCAACCAAACCAGGACGACCCTAATGCTGATGCCCCCCTAGTGAAGACGAAGCTTTTATATTTTCATTTCTCCTTGTATTTTTTTTTCTTTCTTCTCTTTTTTATTTGGTCCGTTGTTTTGGACCATTCAATGTAACTTAAGTACATTTATCTCATCCACAGTTTTAGGTCGAGCTCTCAAACAATTGTTTTGTTAATCTTTACTTTATATAAGGGTTTTTGGACGTAGGTCATCCACCCTTTAATTTATGAATGAATGTTTGTTCCCTTCATTTTTTCTTTTATTTACTAAACATGTTGCATGGACAAATACACCTTAGGTTCATTTTTCTTTACTTTATCCTTATTAAGGAAAGCTTATAGACGTTACATCCCTGTGTCCAGAGAATTTACCCATCTTAGGCCTTTAGCCTTTTTGTGAATTAATCTGAACGAAATCAATAGGAAAACTAGGAATTCACACAACATTATGTATATAACATAAATATCGTCCATAGGTGAGGCACATGCTTAGAAGCTAATGCCTTTAGGAAATTTTAAAGATACAAACAAATACTACAAGTCCATGACTTCGTCCATAATTCACATCACATAGTTTAAAAACTAACATACCCTTAAAGAGTTAACACACAACATAACAACACGTAGGTAAACAAAACAAACTTTCTTTGGCTCGTCTAGGATGATACTTGTCCAAGCTAGAACCTTACTGATAATACCTTCTTAGGTGTTCAACATTCCAAGGATGCTCCAATTTCCTCCCGTCCAAGGTCTCCAAGTAATAGGACCCTTGTCTTTTGCAATTGATAACCCTGTAGGGTCCTTCCCAATTAGGTCCCAACTTCCCATGAGCTAGGTTTCTGGTTGCCGAAAAAACCATTTTTAAGACGAGATCCCCTATGTTGAAACGCCTAGGCTTTACCATTGCATCATATTGCTTAGCCATAAGGTTTTTATACCTTGCTGTCCTTTGTTCTACATCCATCCTCACCTCGTCTATTAGATCAAGATTTAGGCAGAGTTGCTCTTCGTTGTCCTCGTCTTGATACTTCATTACCCTGTGATTGGCCATATGCAGTTCTGCAGTTATTATTGCTTCACTTCCATAGGCTAGCTTAAAAGGAGTTTCCTCTATGGGGGTCTTTATTGTCGTCCTGTAGGCCCACAAAACACATGGTAGCTCGTCAGGCCATACTCCCTTTGCCCCTTCAAGCCGAGTCTTGATGATTTTTAACAAGGATTGGTTTGCTATTTCTGCTTAACCATTTGCTTGAGGGTGGGCGGGTGATGAATAATGATTTTGAATTCCAAAATGTTTGCAGAAATCCCTGAAAAGTGTATTATCAAATTGTCGTCCGTTGTCTAATATCAATACCCTAGGCACCCCAAACTTGCATACAATGTTTTTCCAAACGAAGTTCTTGACATTCTGTTGTGTGATCTTTGCTAGGGGTTTTGCTTTTACCCACTTAGTGAAGTAGTCAATTCCAACCACCAAGAATGTCATATGTTTGGTTCCAAGTGGAAAAGGACCCAAAATATCCAATCCCCGTTGTGCAAAGGGCTATGGAGCCATTATCGGGGTGAGATACTCCGCTGGTTGTCTAGGGATATTGACATTGGTCACATACCTTGATATAAGCTATTGCGTCTGCTTGAATAGTTGGCTAATAATAACCTGCACGGGCGACCTTATGAACCAATGCTCTTACTCCTAAGTGGTTACCACACACTCCATCATGAATCTCCCTCAGTATATAGTTTAACTCATTTGGAGCTAAGCACCTTAAGTAGGGCTGAGGGAAACCCCATTTGTACAACACCTCATTTATGAGAACATACTTGGTAGCTTTAATCGTCAACTTCCTGGCCTCGTCCTTGTCCTCTAGAAGCCTTCCGTCCTTAAGGAAGATGACTATTGGTGTCATCTAATTTTCTTCTTCTCTAATTTGATGTACCTTTGGTAGATCTATGCTTGGCATGTATTGGACTTTATCAAACTCGTCCATAGGCTCCCCTGCTGAGGCTGCTTTCACCAAAGCATCTGCTTCCATGTTTTCCTCTCTCAGGAGTTGAACAAAACTGGCTTTTTTGAACTTCTTGACAAGTTGCCTTACCTTATTTAAATACTTCTTCATTTGGCTTTCTTTTTCTTCACACATTCCATTCACTTGATTAATGATAAATTGAAAATCCCCATGGACGATAACTGACTCCACCCGTAGGGACTTAACCAATTTCAATCCTTTGAGGAGAGCTTCATATTTAGCTTCATTGTTGGTGGTTTGGTATTGTAGACGAGTTGCATATTTTAACTTGTCCCCTTCTGGGGATTTGAGTATAACTCCAATTCCTCCTGCATATATAACATGGACGAACCATCCACATTGACAACCCATTTCCGTACCTCGTCTAGCTCACTTCAATTTGGACTAAACTCTGCAATGAAATCTGCCAACACTTGTGCCTTAATTGCATTTCTTGGTTGGTACCTAACATCAAACTCTCTGAATTCTATGGCCCATTGGATTAGTCGTCTTGCGGCCTCTAACTTGGTCATTGCCTTCTTTAATGGATGATCTGCCAAGACATTGATGGTATGAGCTTGAAAATAATGCCTTAACTTCCTAGAAGCTGTAACCAAAGCGAAGGCTAGTTTTTCCATCATTGGGTATCGTCCTTCCACCCCTCTTAGCGCTCGGATTGTATAGTAGATTGGCTTTTGCACCCTTCCTTCTTCTCTAATCAAAGCTGAGCTCACTGCATGTAGGGACACTGCCATGAATTATCTACTCTCAAAACCCATGGCGATCATCTTATAAAAGCCCATGGAAAGATATGATTATTTGACCCATGACATTTATTTATTTCATATTATAAACTCATGTTCACTATCCATCTTACATCACAACATTCATAATATTTATTACCAAAACTCATGGTAATTATTCATCCTACATGTCCATTATGATTATCTATAGAAAAACTCATGAAAACATCACATTATTCCATTATAGTGGTTGTTACCATATTTATTCAAAACCCATGATAAATATTATTCTCAAGAAAAATATTGGAGGCTATTATTTAAAAAAGCCCCAAGAAAAATATGATTTACAAAGTAATTCATAGTAAAAATTATGAGAAGTTATTTAAAACCCATGGGAATTAATACTCAAAATCTATCATAAATATTTATTAAATCTCATAGATTTATTTTATTTCTACTAACAACCAAAACCCATGAGGAGTAAAAAACTCATGGCAAAGTATGTCTTTAATGCCCATTTTGTAGGCCCAAGAATCTCATGGAGAAGGGAGCAAGTCCAAGCAAAGAAAGGGTCATGTGGCCCAACTAAAAGTGCTGGAATAGAACAAAGTTCCAGCCCAAAAAAGGTCCCAGCAAGAGGCTTAAAAGTGGGCAACCATCCATTCTTCATCTTTAACCAAAGAAACAACTAGAGACCCCTACAAGAGAACCAAGCCTTTGAGGATGAACTAGAGGCTATCCCATCATTTTTCTACCACTCAAGGGCTGTCATATCAGCTAAAGTCTAAAGGATGATGAGACTCCATCATCTCCCTCAAGATTGCACCTCCAGCGGAAGGGGAGTTGAAACCAAATCATCCAAACTTCAACATATTGATGCTATAAATGTTAAAAACATTCAAGACGTGATTCATGTCCCAAGCCCATGAATTCTAAAGGAAAAAAATTGGGAACATGTGGTTTGGAGGGCAAAAAGAGATCTCTAGCAGAACCTCCTGAAGTGTACTTAGAGCTTGACACCTGGCTTGGGGTGTTGAATCTTACTTCTTGAGAGTCTATATCTCAGTTATAGCATTATGATTCGCTCTTGATACACACCTCAATCACATTAATTAAGCTCAGCCCCAGAAAACATGGCATTTAATGCAAAGCACTCTAAAACCCCATTATAGCTCAAAGAAGCAAAACAGCCCTAAAAGTGAATCTCCCATTTTTAGGCCAAATCCAGGTTATTAATGCAGCTGTCTAGCTCCCCTGAATGAGGCCTAGGTTTTTTTGGATTCTTGTTAATAATACTTCTCTAAAACTCCACTATAAAAGCAAAAGCATCTCAGCCCATAAAGGGGGTACAGACTCCCTCTGAAACTCTTGGTTTGTTGGCTATTTTGTTTGTGGTTTAGCTCTTCTTAAGCTCACCACTCGTTCCTCTTGGGCCACTACTCACTAAAGCCTTAACCTCAATATTAATCATGTTCCACTCGCTCAAAACAGCCCAAATTGTCTCATTCATGTCTTATGAACACACATTCTCACCAAAATCTTAGTTTAATACTTATTGCACTGAGCTGAGATCTCTCTCTCCCTTCATTCCATCCTATTTTTCCTCTTTTATTTGTAACTATGAAGCCTTTAATCCTTATTTAGTATTATTATGATGAAGGCCATAATGTTTTGGAAACTATAGAAGTTTTCCCTTATGTTGACTTAATAATAATACAAAAAACATATGATTTTTACCATGTAAACACACTTATTAACATGAAATTATCCTACTGCTGGAGATAATACCATACCATTAGAAGACTGATTTGAACTATGATGCTGTAAAATGACTAATAATATAACAAACTAACAACATTAACATGTTTATTATGCTTTATTGTTGTCTTCTTGTTAGGATGCAACCTCCATCTCTTACTTGGGCGGGCTTACATGACACCAAAAGCCTTTGGGCTTTATTTCTAGGGTCCATCGTCGAGTTTCGGCTTGGCTACCCCATATTCTATTTGGGAACATAAAAAATTTTCCCCTTAACAACTGTTTTTCATATTTTTTTTTACCTATATATTTTTTTTTACAATATTAAATATATAAATACATTGGCTTTACAAATTCATCATAAGGGGTTTAACTTTACATATTCACTTACTTTTGATGTTATAACTAAGTATTGTCTATAGATATTCCTCTTAGACGGTTTTAACTTGACATATAATTTTGTCCATTTATCTTCTTTTATTTTGACTTTTCTTATTCTCATTCTCTTACTATAAATTTGTCACTCTCTTCCATTTTATGCATATTTTTCCCACACAAAAAGGTTATTTATCACCCTTTCTCTCTTTTTTTTTTTTTTTTTTCATTTTTTGTTGGATTTTTTATGAGGTTTATACTCCCATTGTCTTATTATTAACTAATTTATATGTGTTACTTGATGCAAATATTTTTTTTATCATTTTATTTACAACACATAATAGTTTTAATATTGTCGACTAGATTTAGGGAAAAATCATATTATAATACGTTCATATTTTATGTTGTTATCAGGATTTAGTTTATTTGGACAATGCGATGAAGAACACTTACTGTTGTTGAAGAATATGGTATTTGTGTAGTTTCCTTTCATTATTTGTAAATATTTTGTTGAACAAATTAGCAGCAAATTGTTATGTCTTTATTATATGATATTTTTAGATGCTTGAGGAATTGTTTTAAGCATTTACGAATATTTTGTATTCTCATAATCTTATCTCATTTGTGTATTCTTTGAGATTTTTAAGAAAAAAAAATTCAATTTTTTAAATTTATTTATTTATCTATTCATTTTTCATATGTTGGATTCGGTGTTAGATTAGATTATGATAGTATTAACACAATACTTCTTATTTTTACAAAGCAATTTCTCTAAATTTCCCATTTGTACTCTTGGTTTCAATCATTATATATAAATTTATAACTTAATAAAAATTTTGAATTCGATTATGCATTGGATATTTGGCTTGATCACATCACGTTTGAAATGTTTTACATATTCGGAAGAAGAAATTTGACTTTGATGTGATTTTTACTTTTCCCTTTCATTTTTTGAATTGTAGTTTTTGTTGATTTTTTTTTTTTATATTCATTTTTTGGTGTTTTTGATTGTACGGTAGATACAATTGGATTTGAAAAAGTTTTCTTAAAACTAAAAAAAATAATTTTCAAATTTTATATACTTTTTAATGATACACAAAATGTTATAAATAATTTTTATTAAAAATTAATATTTTTGCTACCTTTTGAATTCTTGAGAAAAATTGTATTGTTTTCAATTTGGTACAAAATTTTTTTTATATATTATTACATTTGCGATTGTTCCTATAATAAATAAAAATATGATTATGAAATACATTATTATTTATTAAATTAGTCCAAACTGCAAAAAATAATTTTAATGAGATCATCCTAAAAATATTATCACGCGCAACGCATGGGTCCACGAAGTATGTCATTAAGATGAGAGCCAAAAATCCATGAAAAGATTTTGAGTGCATGTTGGCCTTAACATATGTTGGTTGTTGAGAGAGATATATATATATATATATATATAATTCAGTCTAATGGCCTAGGTCCAGTTTGGAAAACAAAACAAAAAATACAGATTGGAAACAATTTGAGCTTTCCCTAACCTAGGTAAATAATAACTCTTGCTAAGTAGAAACAATTCTAATACTTTGATTAAAAAGTTCCAATCAACATAACTGACTGCCTAAAAATGCTTTTTGGCTGTGTTCGGTTCAATTGAAAAATGTTTTAAGAAAAACATTTTACACGTTTACAGGTGTTTGAATGGATTGAAAATCCGGTCAACTTGAAATTGATTTCTCTTTGGTCGTAAAATAAGGCTAGTTTTGGTGTAAATTGTTTTGCATTTCTATTTTCATTATCTCAATTTTTCAGAAAAACACAAACAAAGGAGAGAGAACAAAGCAAATCAGACTAGTCAAACTACCCACCCATTTCCTAATGGACCACCATGACCCAGTCAAGTGACCCATCCATGAACCAATTGGACAACCCAGCCAGTAACGTCGACAACCGTGACCACCCACCCCTAGATCTCATCGTCTTTGCCACAATCTCGTCATTGCCACCTCTATATCAAACCCACCAACCTCTTTTCCGTCACCTCTAGATAGAGCCATCAACCCACACATTAACGGATCTCTCTCTCTCTCTTTTGGAATTTTTTTATTATAATATTTGTTTGAAAGTTGAGAAAAATGTGAAAAACTAATAGAAAACATGTTTTCTAGAGCATTTTTAGAAACACAACCCAATCTCTTAAAATTTTTTCTAGAGCATTTTTTAGAATGCAACCAAACACTTGAAAAAAATTTCTTTTCCATAAAAATATTTTACAGTCAGTTGCTTTTTACGTCAAACCAAACATAACTAAGTTGTTGATTGCTTTGCATGACAAGCTCAACATTTGGATGGTCCTTATTTTTCTAAAAAAATGTCTGAATAGTCTGAATATTTGTCTTCTAATAAAGCACCAGATGAATACAAAGTAGGCAATAAATTTCCAAAATCGCAAATTACTAAGACTATATACACCTTAAGTTCCACCAATTGAATTCAATCTCTTCCCTACAAAACATCAAAGCAAGTTCCTACATCTAAAGGAACTCTTAAAAGAAAAACATGAAAACTGACACTAAACCAAAAACTCGTACACTGTGAGTCTCTGAAATACCATTGGCACATTTAAGTACCAATTCGGCTGGGCTGATTCACAATCATTCTTAGACTACTCAATAGTTTTATTTACCTTCCCCTAAAAGTAATGGACTCGGTGAAACCAAACTTCAGTCTTGGACTTTCCTCTTGAATGAGTTGCAGTGTTCAACACCATAAATGATTTTCAATTCCTATCACCGGAGAGCATTCACAAAAGCCATCAAGGAATCAACATCCCTATTCTCAGAGGGATACTTTATTGGCCGAGATGAGTGTTTTGGGAAGAAAAGTATAGTGGGGAAGCTTCCTAGTTGCAGTTCTCTCTGGGCATACTCCTTCTGATCACCATCTGCTCTGAACTTTCCCACCTTCACCCCACTCCCTGCCAACTTCTCAGCCAATTCAACATATGATGCTTCCATTGCCTGTTCAAAATTCAAAAAAAAAAAAAAAATCCATTTAGAGAAATCCAGAAAACAAAGGTATAAGAATTCTGAATTGCCTGCAACATTGTTTACCTGGCAAAACTGGCACCATGGTGCATAGAGCACAACAATCCATGGTTCTTTTCGGTCCTCCAACCTCGCTAAATTCTCAATTCCAGTCCTATTCAAGGTAACCAAGTTCTGGGTGTTGAAAATATCAGGAACTATGGCAGTTCCATTAGCATGGACTGCCCCATTTCCATTACCATCTACGTTTTCCTCCTTAATATTTCCTTTGTGGAGGCCACACTCCTTTGCCTTGGCATCCTCCCACCACCACCTTCCCTCTCTCTCATGTTGTCCTGGTAGGACCGGTCTAGTGCATGGCTCACAACCAATTGAGATGTAACCTTGTGAGTGCAATGTATTCACAGGCACATCCATCGCACGAAGGAATTTCCATATGTCTTGACCCTGAACATTTGCCACCGGATTCCACTTCACCAAGCTGCCAATCCCACCATCCATCCCCTCAAAAACTGGGTCCACTTGGACAACGGGGATCTCAGACCTAGTACCTGGAGACTGATCTTTCCTTTGGCCAGTGATCCAGGCGCGAAGCCCCTTAAGCGCCCTCCTCAGGGGTCTAACCTTCCTCACACGGCAGCACTCCTGGTGCCCATCTTCATAGAAAGAGAACAGACCCTTGCTCCTTACTAATGCCTGTACTTCAACAGCATCAGGAAACATGTATTCAATGCGGATGCCATAATGCTTCTCAACTGTGTCAAAAAATTGATATGTTTCTGGGTTCAGCCTCCCTGTATCCAGGCTGAACACTCTAAAGGGTCGACCAGTTAAATGTGCATACTCGATCAAAGCAACATCTTCAGCACCACTGCAGGAATAGATATTTGGTTAACAGATTGTAAAATGTCCAATTCAGTAATTCTACCAAAAATACAAAGTCATACAATAGAAGAACCATAATAAAGTCTGAAACAACACAAAGCCAAACATAAACAAGAACAAGAACAAGCATTCCCTACTTTTACATCAATTTTCCGTTGGACTATATGACAGTCCCAAGTATAATTGAAAATTCCTCATGTAGCATAGGGTTTAATTACATTACTACCTAAGGTGCCTTTACTAATATTATAATATAAGGTGCTTCTTTCTCAAAGTCAATTTTTGACTTCCCTGCTTTAAAAATATTGCAGGGGTGCATCAACACCTTTACTTCAGCTTGCTACAATCTATTCATCTCATTTTTCTTGAATAGATTGTTCATCTTGCTATGAGCTATCTCAAACTTCTCTTCATGAACTTATACCAACGTAAAATATGTCATATTGTTTGTTCCACCATATAGCACACTTAATACAAAAATAATGAGAATTATCAGTACAAGCAATCCTAAAATATTGGAATGGCATCACTTCTTGTAATTCTGAATAATTTATATCATCAATGATGGTGATGGTTTTAAAATTACAAGCAATCCGAAAATATTGAAATGGCGTCACTCCTTAACAATTTCTACACCATTAGTGATGGCAATGGTTTCCTACTTCTAAAGTCAAAAGCTTAATTGATAAGGCTTCCTATTTTATAACGATCATTTCCTTTTTCCTAGATTGCCTTAAATCCACTTCACCATTCTCCTAAAAAATGAGAATTTACTAACGGTATTGCCAAGAGAAGAGAACAACTAATCGAGCGAATTTCCTAATCGAGCGAATTGGAATCCGAAGGATATTCCTCATCACAAGGCATCAAAAGTATATTCCCATTCAATCCCAAATAGTAACCAACATCAACAAAATCTATATTAATCATTAAACCATTAACAAATGAAAATTAAATCATAATTGAATAACTAAATAAATAAAAAGATATAATACCTGAACGCAATTGCAATGTCATTGCCAAACTTTTCAAGAGCTTTATCCATAACTTCAAGAGGAGATGCATTCTCAAGCTCTTTAGCTAATTGCTCAAAGTTCTCCTCCTCCACCTCTACCTCTACTTTCTCCACCACTTCTGCACCTTCTAAAACACCCAAAAAAAACAGAAAAAACCCAAACTTTTCAAAAACCGTGTCGTTTAATGCATATTCTTTTTAAATCAAACAATTAATCAGTTTTCAAAATTACCCATAACAAAAAACAGAAAAAAGATTTCAACTTTTTTTGAAAAAATTTCAAATAATTTTCGAAACTCTCACCAGGAGCAAGGATAGTAGCAGCAAGAGGCACAATCGAATCGTTACGTTTGGGCCCTGCGTGTAAAGCCTTCACCGAGAACCGTCTTTGTGAATAATTCAAACCATGAGTCCGACGTTTAGGCCGATCCGATAATAGCCTAAACGAACCGTTTTGTATACCTTAAAAAACCAAAACAACCTTAATCAGAAACAATCAAACAAACCTTAAAAACACAACAATCCCATTCAAACAAAAAACAAAGAACTACCTTTAGAAATTGCAGTAGATGTAGAAGAAGAAGAAGTAACAGCGAGAGCCATTTGGATTTTGAGAAAAAAATTTCTCTAACAAACTTAGTTTAAGGATTTGGGTTTGTGGGGTTTTAGATTTTTCTGTTTCGATTGGAAGTTCTAAAAAATTTTCAGAGTGTGGTGTGGCGATTTGTGATAAAAGGAATTCGGATTAAATAAGGAACCAAAGTGGGGGGAAAGGCGTGTTTCTTGGTACATTGAACCTAGACGCTATTTCGTACTATGAGCAGCCTTTATCTTTTTTTGCTTACGTGGCTCGGTGGCTGGTTCTTATTTGAAGAGACCCCAATCGTGTCGCTCAGCAATTTCGTCACGTCGCGTGCAAATAAAAAAGAGAGCTATTTGATACTCTACTATTTGTGTGGTTGATTGAGAATCGGATCACGGCTCTCGTGGTCAATTTTCTCACATTCTTCTAGGTGTTTTTTCTATTACTCACTACTATTTCAGTATTTCTTTCCTTTTTTTTTTTCTTTTCTTTGTGGTTGGAAAATTTTGATTCAATTTGCAATAAGTGTGTGTGTGTCTCTTATTTGAACTTTTTGAATTTGATGGGTTGGATTTTCTTGGCCTCCCATTTTTGTACTTCATATATGTGGCACAAAATAAATGGAAAGAGATCATCATGAATTTATTTATGATTATGATCCTTGGCAACTCTTAAGGTAATCATAAATTATTACTATATTTTAAAGTAAAGCTTCTTATTTTTAAAAATTTTAAATTGAAGACTAAAATTTTTTTAGTTTTTCACATTGAACCTTTTTAACCTTTTAAAAATTGAATCAATTTAAACCCTAAAATCAAACCTGAAAATATTTAATTTTTTAAATTAAAAACATGTGACAGCTTAGGTGGCATAAATGTAATATTTTAATATCATGGTTAGCTATGTCAGATTTTTATATTCACCGCTTAATATTATGGGCTAAACTAAAATGTTAGAAACTATTTTGAGACATAAGACAAACATTAGAGTCCAAAATCGTAATTTACTCATTTAAATTCTTTTGATTTGATAAGGTAAGACTTTGATTCTAAAAAGAGAAAAAATCAGTATTAAGTTGCCAAAATTTTAGAAAAGAAACCGTAGAAATCAGTTGTGAAAAAAAGCTCAAAAGACTTTTTTTTTTTTTTTGTTATTTTGAAAAATAATTCCAGAAACACAAACTACACTTATATTTAATATCTCACTTCACAAACTACACTCTTTTATTTTTTATTTTTTATTTATTTAAATTATTTGCTATATAGATCACTTACAAGTTACAAGGAATACAAAATTTAAAAATTATCATTAAAATTTAAAAAAAAAGAAAAAAAAGCAACGTAAGAAGGCACTGAAATGAACCTTTTCTTTCCGTGCAGTAAAATAGAATATACTTTCCCAACTATTATTGCAACTTCTCAAAGGAAATCAATATTATAATTCTTCCAACTTTCGTGGCTCTTTCTCCCATGTCTCTCTGGGATTATTTTTTAAAGAGATCCATAACAAATATAAATTATATAAAATTTTAAATAAAAGAGAACTTGAATGTATAAATATTAAAAAAATTTGAAATATATAAAATTTTATAATTTTTTTTATGATGTTTCATATTTGAAATTGTTATATGATATTTTCATTATCAATCCTATAAGTTACATCTCTTTCAATTTACACAACCAAATAATCATTCATCAATTGATCTCCCACTTGATTAATTTTATTTCAAATTTATTAAGATCTAAATGAGTTTTTTCTAAGTTTCAAGATTAATAAATTTTTACTTTTGTTGCTGGGCTTATTAATTTTTTTTTAGATTTTATATCAAATTGGTTTGTGATTGGTTTTTTTTTTTTTTTTTTTTTTGTTTAAAAAGATCAAGATATTGTTAAGAGAATCATATTCAAATTTATTTCAACTGGGCTTAAAAAAATCTAGGATCAGAGTGTTCAAATTTGTATTTTAAGAGTTAAAACCAATATATATATATATATATATAAACAAAACTTAGATATACTTCCATCATATAACTAAAAATTTACATGACAAAATCTTAAAAAAGAAACCTAAAAAATAACATTTAAATACTGTACATACTATATATATATATATATATTTCAGAGCAGGGTTTCATTTGAACCCCCGGGCTCCAAGTGGAGCCGCCTCTGTTGTTAAAGTTACTGTATTTGTTGCCAAATGAGGTCAGGTATGATGAAAAAAAATATGTCGGTCAATCTAGGCTCAAATATATGTTTAAGAAATACTTCCCCTGTTCTGTGGTCTTAAAGTTTGCACTTTTCAATTATAGCACTTATTGTGCGATACTTGACTTGACCAGTGAACCCCACAGTATAGCAATCAATTCTCATAATGGCTCTCTTTGTCATTGGCATATTCTTTATTGGTCCCGCTTTTATGTTGGGTTCCATCTTCCACGGTACTTCGTGTTACAACCACAACATTTTGAGAGAGAAAGCACCTTTCACCAAGTTAAATAAAATGCATACATATACATACATACATACATACATACATATATATATATATATATATATATATATATATATGTCTTACATGAAGTCATGATCACCTTTTTGCTTTTGTCATTTTTAAATGTTTTTTTTTTATTTGATTAATTTAAGCAACAGGTGAAACCCAGAAATCTTTTATCAAAATGATGATAATAATAATAGTAATAATAATAATAATAATAATAACCCAACAATCAAGTTGCAAAATGCAAGATGATGCATGTAGAAAATGATGGGCGGAGGTTTATATATATATATATATATATATATATATATATATGTATGTATGTATGTATTGTGGGGTGACGAGAATCCAAGACAACTGATAAAGGAGGTGAGGGAATTTTCGAGAAGGCAAACCTCAGGGAGTATTGGTGGGATGTCTTCGGAAAGTATTCCCCTAACATATATAGAGGTTAAGCGGCCACGGTTGGCGAAGGCACCAAGGACACCCATCTAACCTCAAAAAGTCGAGAGTCAAAGTTAAAAGGAGCACAGCGCAACCTGAAAGTGGAAAAGGGTAACTTAACATAGAACAAGGAAAAGAAAAAAAAAATGAAGGACAAAGCAGTCATCCATTCTGCATTAATGCACTGCAACCATTTAGCTGGCCACATTAATGGGGAAATTACCATAAATAGTACCCATACAACTCACATCTTAGTATAAAATTTTATAACAAGGTCTTAATGGGATAAGTATCAAGTAAGTCTGATCCTAACCCTCCAAATGTAAGGTCCATATGCATTTTGGCTAATTATATAAAAACCAAGAAGCACCTAGATCAAGGGAAGACGAATTTGGGAGAAAAAGAGAGAGATTATCCAATTGTAACATTTTCCTCGAACTGAACCCGAGGAAGAACACTTATCCATTTCTAGACTTTATCTAATTGAATACATTCAATCACACCTAAGATTAATCTAGCTATCATTATTTATCTTATCGCGGGCATCCCATCTCTAAAATTAATTGTGTGAGCAAAAGATAACACGTTAAAATCCGTTTAATTCGTTAACTATACTTTTTGCCCTTCATATATATATATATATATATATATATGAGGCAATAACATTTGTGTAAACTTACTTCGCACAAAGAGGAATGGGTTTGGTTCATAGAACTTATTTGTGAAATGCTAAAGTTAACAATGAGAATAAAGAAATTAAAAGATATTTTATTGACAATAATAATGGTAATAAAAAAAATTACAATGCCTAAGTTACAAAAAACCTAAGAAAGCCTAATTCATGCGAAGTGAATCTGACGCATTTACAATAATGAAGTGACACCTTTGGATTTCGAGAACAATAGAGAATCAATGTCTCTAGTATTAATCTGTATATATTAAGAGGATTCAGAAAGTTAGTTATTGCTTTTTTTTTTGTCAAAAATACCCTTAAATTAATTAACGAACAACTTAAAAATTGGGTTAAAATAGTAAATTGGGAAAAAAAAAGGTTAGTTATTGCTTTTTTATTGTCAAAAATACCCATATCTAAAACGTGAAAATTGGGTTAAAATAGTAAATTGACAAAAATAATAAATTTCTACTTCTACGTTGAAATGTCTTCCTGCTTCTAATAAACTTCTACTTTTATGTTGATTTAAATTCCTACTTCTACTCACTAACTCCATACAAAATAGGATTACTCTTTTATTAGTTTTAAAACTCCTCCAATTTACAAAACTCACCCCACATATTCATTTTTATTTATTTATTTCATTACGATGTATTTGTTTCTTCTGTCCTCCTTTTTTTCAATTTAAAAAAAAAAAATTCCATTACACCCTTAGGTTTGGTTTTTTTTTTTTTTTTTTTTGGTAATTAGAAAAAGTAGAAAACCCAAATAATAATAAATCCAAATTATTAATCTTTACCAAAAAATAAAAAAGCCTCTGAACATGTGCGTGCTTAAAGGCTAGTAGATGATTATACATGTCGTGTGTGAACGTGTTTTTCTATTTATACATTAGGCTTTAATAGTTATCATCATTTCCATTGACATGTGTCGTATTGTAATTGCCTTATTTCCCACGAACTTTGCCTGATATTCATCTAGAAACCGTTTTGAAGTAATTGTTTTTGTTCTTGTCACGTGCTCCTTCTACTGCATCGATCTCAAACGAGGCACAACATAAGAACATGCAAAAAGCCAAAAAGGAACAATATTATAAAGAAAAAAAAAAAAAAGTAGTTTCGACTACTGTACTTCCAAATTCTTCATTTAAAACAAATTTAGAAGTTCTAAGGACCAAAACGACATATACATACTTCAATTGGAACACACACACACATATATATATATTAAAAGTCAAAACTCAAAGAAAATTCAATTATATTTTAATTGGATTTTCAATTTTGTACCATGTGTCCCATATAATTTTTAGTTTTTGTGCCAAATGAATTATCGAGTGTAAAAATCGAAGTGTTCAAATTCAATTAGATTTTAAATTGAATTTCAATTAGAGTCCAATGTATAATTTGAACGGTATAATTATGATTATTTTTAATTGTACTCATGCATTATACAGGGTTACACACTAGTTAAAAATTATAATTAAGTCAAGTTTTAGCGCTTAATACGAATCCCTATAATTAAAACTAGACATGTGCAATTATAGTCAATTAATTATGATTGTTCCTTTAAAGAATTAGTAATGATTAATGATGTATCATAATCTAAATGGTCTAGACCTAGGATAGGGGTGCACCATCATACATAGGATAGTTTAATTCTAATGGATAATAGTCTTACTTTTATATTTTAATTAAATCACTTAGAGATATATCATAATTTTTCATTCATCTCAAATTAAGATTTACACATTTTTTCATAATATTACTCATTTGCTAACTACTGATATAGCCAGGAGTGTCATGAGGTTAACTTTGAAAATGATTTCAATGCTATTTAGTGTTCATTTTTTGGAATTAGTCTTATGACAATTCTAATTGTATCAGTAGTTTGCAAATGTATAATATTATTGAAAAAACACATAAATCTCAAATTGGGATGAATGGAAAATGTGTCAAGCAATTCTCCTTGCCTTTTCAAGCAAAAAAATGTGTCACTTTTGCAGTTCTTGGATATGATTTTATTAATATAAATTTTTTTAAAACTTTCATTTAGATAAGGTGAAAGTTCAGATTTGTGTGAAAACACACGAGTTTGTTTAGACCCCCAATTAAAAATTACGGCTAGATTGTTTTTACTCTTTCTTAATCAAAGTTTGGATACAAGAGTAAATGTGTACAATAAACCGATAACACTACTCTAAGTCATATCCATCCACAATTGACAATAAAATGAAAGCTTAAAGAGTAGGGAAGAGAGATGCAAACACAAGATAACACCAAGACGTGTTATTGAAGAAGAAACCGAAGAACTCGACGGAAAACCTTTTCACAACCCTCCAAGTCAAAATCAATCCACTAGTGAATAAGTTAAGTTAAAGTACACGAATAACAAAAAATGTGTCAAGCAATTCTCCTTGCCTTTTCAAGCAAAAAATGTGTCACTTTTGCAGTTCTTGGATATGATTTTATTAATATAATTTTTTTTTTAAACTTTCATTTAGATAAGGTGAAAGCTCAGATTTGTGTGAAAACACACGAGTTTGTTTAGACCTCCAATTAAAAATTACGGCTGGATTGTTTTTACTCTTACTTAATCAAAGTTTGGACACAAGAGTAAATGTGTACAATAAACTGATAACACTATTCTAAGCCATATCCATCCACAATTAACAATAAAATGAAAGTTTAAAGAGTAGGGAAGAGAGATGCAAACACAAGATAATACCAAGACGTGTTATTGAAGAAGAAACCGAAGAACTCGACGAAAAACCTTTCTACAACCCTCAAAGTCAAAATCAATCCATTAGTGAATAAGTTAAGTTAGAGTACACGAATAACAATAGACCCTCTAAGTTTAGTCTACCCAATGTACTTGAGCCCTTCAAGCTCTTGGTACTATCGGACTTCTCGTAGTCTTGTCTTCATTAGCTATCCAGATCCCGTAATGCGCTTGATTGCATTCGCCAAGCCTCATCGGCTTTTTTTGGCAAATCCCCAAAACTTTCCAAGCTCCAAAACATTCTCTATACTCTGAAAAAGTGTGGGTTGTGTTTGGGTACAAATCTCCTTTCAAGCTATAATAATGGGAGAGGGAATGGAAAAGAGACTACAAGGATTTCCCACTAAGGATGAGAAGCTCTCTCTCTAAAAGGTAGGTGTGTTGTGTTGTAGAAACCTATTTAGGGTTTTCTCTATGAATAGCCTTTTGTTTACTTTTGTGAGTAATAAGGGTATATATAGTATGAGTGAAAGGTAAGAAGGTCACACTTAAAATCCTTCAGGCAAAGAGTTTTGTGGGTACCTCGTGAGATGGCTTGTCTTGTGAAGTACTCGCGAAAAGCAACCTGACACTTGACTTTTCAGCTTCCAGTATATGCTTTTCACATGGCATTTTCGCAGGAACCTTTACTTGCGAACTTCTTGCGAGCTAGTTGAAAAATTGCACTAATCTTTATTGCATGCTTGATTCTTCACAAACTTAATTTTAAACCCAATATAATAAAATCCCACAAAATACAAGGAAATAAATAAATGCAATTACAACACTTTTTGTTATATAATAAAGCCAACATAAAACATAATTGTAAATCACAATTTTACAAAATGATTAAAATTTGACAAATAATTCATAGTCTGTTAATATTGATTGCAAGAATCTACAGGAGATATTTTTTAACTATACAAGTACATTGTGAGACTAATTTATGAGTAAATTATTTAGTCAAGATGCATCAAAATCTATCGTATGTATTGGAAGCCTTTCTAATCTTTAATGAAGCGGAATTCTATCTTTATCATTCAGTTAGTGTTTATTGCTTATACAAATAAATAAATAAATAAATAAATATAAATATATATATATATATATATATTCAAATATTATTAAAAAAAGAAAAAGAAAAAAAAGAGCAGGAGACATAAGAGGGAACATTAAGGATCCACTGTCCTTCCTTCTTCAACAACATATCCACATGCACTCTAAGTTGCAAATGAAAAACCAAAATTGAAAGGCTTAATTAATCCTCAAAACATAATTACATTGTGCACGGATTTGCTTGAGACACATAAAGAAATTACAAATAAACTCACTACTACTAAGTGAGCTAGTTAACCCCAACAGAAACAATTAATCAACTAAATGGCTTTATGAATGTAACTCTACAAATATTAGTGAAACCCAATCAAATTCGACTTCGACCCAATCTTCTTTGTTGTAGGAGATCGCATTGGTAGGGTTCCTCCAATTGTAAATTTGATTCCTGTAATGTAAAATTAAAGAGCAAATAATATATTAAATGAGGAAATTTTTTAGCAATTGTACCGAAGCTCATATAAGGCACACGCTAAGTACATCACCCAATTTAACAGAACTTTCATGTGAGGGGAATCTGATGCACTTACAAGTACGAAGTGACACTTCTGGATTTCGAGAACAGTAGAGAATCAATGTCTCTAGTTTTGATAGATAATCATACAAGTCCTATATATGCGTGCACGTGTTTTCCTATTTATACATTAGGCTTTGATTATTATTTTCATTCTCATTAGCACGCGTTGTACCCTATTCCCCACGAACTTTGGCTGATATTCATCTAGAAATCGTTTTGAAGTAATTGTTCTTGTTCACATTCTTGTGTTGTGCTCCCCATACTGAATCGATCTCAAACGAGGCACGATAACACAGAAGCCCAAAATTTTCAAACTCAATTAATGTCGCGCACCCATGGTCTGGGCTTGCTTTAGGCTAGTTATGACATGCTCTTTTTTCCTCTCTCTTTACCGACATAAGAACATGCAAATAGCCAAAAATGAACAATATTTCTTCTCAAAAAGAAAAAAAGAATGAATAATATTATAAAGAAAAAAAAATGTAATTTAGACTATTGGATTTCCAAATTCTTCATTTAAAACAACTTTAGAA
This sequence comes from Quercus parvula, assembly GCA_030820535.1. Classification (NCBI taxonomy): domain Eukaryota; kingdom Viridiplantae; phylum Streptophyta; class Magnoliopsida; order Fagales; family Fagaceae; genus Quercus; species Quercus parvula. Next base: position 13,602,003 of record JAUAME010000002.1, on the reverse strand, counting down.
GTTCTAACGACCAAAATGACATACACATGCTTCAATCAGGACACAAAATTAAAAAGTTATAACCAAATCAAGTTTTAGCACGTAATACGCATCCTTATAATTAAGACTAGACACGCACAATTATAGTCAATAAATTATGATTGGTCTTTTAAAGAATTAGTTATGATTAATGATGTGTTATAATCTCAATGGTTTAGACATAGGATAGGGTGCACCATCATATATGATAGTTTAATTCTAATGGATAAATAGTCTTACTTTTATATTTTAAGTAAATCACTCAAAGATACAGATTGAATTAAAATAAATGGTAAAATACTATTTTGGTCTCTAAATTTTTCTAAAAATTTGATTTTCATCACCAAACCTTAAGAAATTCATTTTCCGTTCCTAAACTATTGAAAGTTAGTCTTTCATCCCTAAACTATTGAAAATATTTTATTTATGGCCTTAAACTTTAAAAAAGTTTTTTTTTTTTTTTTTTTTTTTTCATTCTCAAACTATTGAAAAAAAAAAAATCTTTTTTCATCCCTTTTTTTGTCTCAAAAATATTGAAAAAACTCTTTACAAAGTTTAAGGATGAAAAAAAAAAAACTTTTTAAAATCTAGCGACAAAGAAAATCTTTTGGTAAATTTCAGAATCCAAAATAGTATTATACCCTAAAATAAATCATATCCTAAATATCCATTAGCACTGTCTACTCTCTAGTCCTAAAATGTCTAAATTTTAGATCCCAAAGTCAGATGAAACTCAAAATATTAGAAATTTGTCAAAATAGTGAAAGGAAGGAATTTTTTTTTTTTTTTTCACTCTTATTGTGAGGCAATTTTGGCATAGTAAATGTGCAAATTAGGGAAAAAATTATTTTGAATTATCTTTCTAATGCCACAAATTTTACCTCAATCAATGAAAGCAATACAAAGAATGATACTCTAAAGTGAGACCAAATTATCTTTAGGTGTTGAAACTTGTTGGAGCTTGAATAATTTTATTCTTAAGCACCTCTCATAAATACAGTTTAAAATTATTTTATATATTTAAAACAACTGAGGAGGAGGTGCAAACAACTTTTTTTTTTAGATAGTTTCAAGGCCAAATTATCTTTAGGTGTTGAAACTTGTTTAGAGCTTGAATAATTTTTTTCTTAAGCACCTCTCATAAATACAATTTAAAATTATTTTATATATTAAAAATAATTGAGGAGGAGGTGCGAACAAATTTTTTTTTTTTTTTAAGATAGTTTCAACCTAGTTTTTTTATCATCAAACTAAGACACAAATCAGTTTTTTATGTAGGTGGGGATTAAACCCCAAATCTCTTATTCAACCATCAAGGACTTTACCTATTGAGTTAACTGGAACCTATAGGTGCAAAGACCCTAATAAATTCACTAATTGACATAATTTTTCATATAATTTGGTATTTATATGAATAAAAAATAACATATATTGTTATGTTAATGTTTATTGTGGGGACAAGGTCCTAAATTTGTATATCGGGCCTTAAGTCCTATTTGACAGCATGGATATGTCCGAGGAGAAGAAAATTATCAAACAAGCTCTGGAATGGAGGACTATATAAAGAAAAAGGTAGAAGTTACAGTCCGAGAAGGTTATACTATTCGGATAAGAGGAGCGTTGGATAGGCAAGTACTTAAGTACCTTAACCGACCTTCTAGGAATTTCCAGCGGTAAGGATGAACTTCAAGAATGTACGAAAGGGATAAGAATGCAGAAATATCTAAGAGAAAAGCAGTTACCACCGCATTTAATGCACTGCAACAACTTTTCTGGCCGCATTTATGTGGAGAAGACCCCTGAACAGTGTAGTCTCAACCACTACAGCTCACAGAGAGCCAAAGAAGATGTCTGATGGGACATGTACTCGAGCGAAGGTTTAAATGACTGAAAAGTGTGCGATCAAGATGATGAAAAAGGAGATTATATAAGGAAAAAGAGTCCCTATGGGGGGAGATGGGAAAAAAGGAGGAGGGAAGAGAGAGAAAGAATTACTGTAGCATCAACTTTGATAAATAGTGATTTCAATAACAATCCATCTCCTCGGATAATTATTTCCTCAATCCTTATCTTTGTCTCTATACTTGATTACAGTGGAGATCCTGACTAGTCGTTATTCCATTCGTTAAGAACCTAGCTTTTTCACCCATTCTCTATAAATTTATTGTATTGGGCTCATTGGGCTTGGATCCCCATCGTGTTGGGTTTGGGCTTAAAAATAGTGGCCTTACATTTATGTTTATGTCTATAATGTTGAATATTATATTTTAGAAAATTATTATTACTTTGATATATTTGCAACACTTTCAATTTTTTTAAGAAAAAAAAAAGTATATATATGAAAAATAAACAATAAGTTATAATTCATTAGCTACCAATTAAAATAATAATAAATTAAATTTAGGGTAAAATACTATTTTGGTGTCTAAATTTTACCAAAAGTTTATTTTTCATCTCTAAACTTTAAAAAATTCATTTTCATCCTAAAGTATTGAAAAGTCTATCTTCCGTCCCTAAACTATTGAAAATGTTTAAACAAAGAAATATTAAAAATAAAATAAAATTTTAGAAGTATTTGAAGATATATATATATATATATATATATATATATATATATATATAACAATATATTGGGATAATAATATAATATTAGATAGGAGAAGAACTTAATAGTTAGTTTGTACATAGTGTTACTATTTGTACAGTGTGTTGTAAGTAGAAAGAGAGCCGCACAAAAGAATAAATAACAAAAAATTAATAAAAAAAAGATAGTCACACAAAAATAATATTTTATAGGGTCATCTAAAGTTTGAAGTCTATAACCTAACGAAATAAGAGCAATTACATAAGCTGGTGGAAAAGATTCCGTCTATTTTACACCAAAAAACCTACTTTTTCTATTTTACACCAAAAAACCTACTTTTTCTATTCAAATTATCTCTTTGAATCAACCACTTAGCTTCATTCCTCAAAATTCTCCAACAATGTTCCAATTGAAATGCATTTTTGCAACTTTCTGTATACACAGTTTTTGCATCTTCAATCTACAAAAGTAAAAAAATTTAAAATAATGAGAATCATAAAACTAAAAGTGCATTGATGTACAATACATATTAAACTAAGTGGTCTACTATACATGAACACAAACTCTACAATGAACATATGAGCTTGAAGAGCATCTGTTTGAAGATTTATAGGCCCTCTTTCTTTTAGATCCTAATTTTTTTCTTTTGTAATTTTTTAGGAAAGCTAGCATTTACATGAAGGCTAACACTTCAGGAGAAACTGCTCAAAATCCTAATCAACATCGTTTCAAGCAGGCTAACAATTTTTTCTTTTGTTGTTTTGATTGGGACAACATATTAGCTAGCAATTCTCTTTTGCAGTTTCAAATTTATTTTTCTACTCTTAATAAATTAAAATGAATATTCTTATAAAGGCATTGATCATTTCCTTCATAGTTTCTAGTTTCTACTTCCCAGAAACTTCACAAATAATAAATCAAAAGTTATTACTTTCCTTATAGATACATGTGTTGTGTATGTGTAAGAATTCAGGAATAGGAAGTCAAACAACCTATTGATCTACCTTGATTCGTATTCATATAATCCTTTGATCAAGCAATTAGCCATATGTTGTGTGTGCCCAGTGGCTATTAAGAAGTCATAAGGCACCCATATGCACCTACCAACGGCCAAATCCTAGTTACTTTACACGTATGTTGGATCAAAACTAATCAATACAAGATAAAGTTGAGTGGAGATAGTGATGACTTGCATAATTGAGTGTAATTTATCACTTCTCAACTTTAAACTTTAGTCTAATTTTATCTTCTTCTTTTTTATTTTAGACTTCATTATTGTTATTCAAATTTTATTTCAGATTTGAAGAAAATGAAGATTTACTCAAATAAAGAGACATGAAGCAGCTGAAAAAGGTTTTGAGCTGAACACTTGGGCTGAAAAATAAAGGGCAACCTAAAGAAAAGAAAAAAAAAACGTTTTGGGCTGAATGTAACATTTTTGGGCTGAACCAGAAAAGAATAAAGCAGAAAAAAACAAGAAGAAAGAGTGGCTGAACTGAAGCAAAAACGTTTGGGCTGAAAAGCTGAAAAACGTTTGGGCTTTTTGGGCTGTGTTAGGCTGCAACAAGTAAAGGGCTGGACTTTAAAAAGGTAGGGCTAAAAGAAAAGGCAAGAAGAAAGGGAACGCTGAAGAAAAAGAAAGGGCAGCCGAAACAGAAGAGAAAAAAAAGGCAGCCACTGAAGTAGAAAGAAAGAGAGGGCTGAAACAGAGAATTTTTCAGCATTTATTTTCTTTTCAATCTTCTTAGAAAAAATTATGGTGAACTCGTTTGTGTTGGATTTAATTTTTAGCACGAACTAAATTTTCTTTATTCTAGGAAAACGATGTAATCTAGTTCCGAACTATGCTTGCTTTTCTATGTTAATTTGAACAATTTCTCTTCATGTTTGTCTGATTTATTCTAAGCTTATTGCTCCTAATTAACTGGCCATTAATTAGATGATTTTAATCTTATGATTTGTTGTCGAAAGAGGGGATTATAGGATAGATCTTGAATATTTCAGCATAGGTAAATATAGAGATCGAAAGACTTGTATGAACCTATGTAGTATTAAAGTCGTTGGTCTTAATGCTTTCTTGCTTTATTAAATTGCATACTCTTGTGTAAAATAATGAACAAGAATGTTTCCAATTGACTATCGAAAGAGGCCGTTGGATGAGTTTGGAGATTGCTAACAAACAGAGAGAATTAAATTCAATTAGCTAGATGAGTAAAGCATAGTGAGGGATTAGGTGAAATCGATTTCCTAGAAGTTTCTTTCTCATTAAGTTGATTTTCAAGCAACATCTTTCTTTTCCTCTGCGTATCTTTTATTTAAATTGATTTTATTTTGAATTCCAATTACTAAAACCTTAGTGACTTCTCTAGATAAAACCAAGATTAGAATAATTTTGGTATTTGTCAAAAATAAGTTACCAATCCCTGAGGACGATACTTTTCTCATCACTTTACTATAAAACTACGATACTATGCACTTGCAGTTTTGCACCGTTCAGATAGCAAACAGCAGACAAATAAATAAAAGACTACTACCGACCCAAATGTGTTTGAGAGATGGTGATTTAATTTTTTAACCATTATTAACAAAAATAAATAAAAGAATACTATCGACCCAAATGTTTTTTTTTTTTTTTCTCTCTTCTAAAAAAATGATTTTTTTTATTGATCTAACTACAATGAAATATAATTTTCACTCAAGAAACAAAATCTTAAAACCTCATAGTAGTCATCAGCAACTGAGTTAGTCGAAATACCTTGTCATGCCCAGTTTTACCACTTTCATTCCGATTCTCCATTTGGGCCAAGTATCCACAGAACTTGTTGGTCTCCCTTTGAATTGTTGACCACAGACTACATAAAGAATCCTTTGAGCGGTTAAATTTCTTGTCATTGTAGAAGGTGGACCAAATTCTATCCCAAAATGTTGTGTGTTTTTGGTCTGTCGATGTCACGGCATCTGAGCCACGCCGACACTAGCTTAATGTCTTCATCTACGGCGAAGTTGGCTCCCCGTTGACTTCTCTTAGTAGTTGATTTTTTTGCAATGTGGGGGGTAGATTGTCCCATTTCAACTTCGGGTGAAGATTGATGGACATTCACGTCTAAATGCGGAGTGGACATCAAAGACTCAAAACCTTGTTCCTTGTCTTGTAAAATGTCAAGGAAGAAGGGATTTTGTGAGTCCATCACCTAACAAACACCAAACTAATTCAAAAGCAGCACTAATAAGCAACACCAAAGTAATTATCAGGCACCAAAAAATCCACATGTGCAAAAAGTATATGTCACCAGCTGATCTAATTATCACACTTTTTTAAGTTCAAGTACAACCTATATTGGCAGTAACTAATATGATCTCCAAGCATTTTATAATTCATGATCAGAGATGTTGTTCCAGATCAGCAACATGTATACAATATGACCAATTTGAATGAGATTAAGAATTTCCATAAGAAACTAAAACCTAAATTGCAAACCCTGTTCTGACTAACAAGTAATGATTCCAATAATCCCAAATTAACATTGAACAAATTTTAATAGTTAACACTAGTACCTGGCAACAACATTAAGAAACAGATTACTTAGGATTGCCTGTATAGATCCGAAAATTGGCCAATAAGCTAGCGAAAGCATTAGTATAAAAAATTTTCAATACAACAAAATTAAAGCTTTTAGTAAACAAATGAGCAAAGATTCCTATATATAATTGGACATACACTCATACATAATGCGTAAGTTCCAGTGACAGGCTACTGATTTTAAAAAAAAAAAAATTCTTGCAAATTTAATTAGCAATTTATTAATAAAACTGAAAAAAAAAAAAAAAAAAAAAAAAAAAAAACAAACAAACAAACAAACCTGTTGGTGATGTTCATGAAAATTGGAAGAACTGCAACGTTGCATATTAACTCTGAAAAATTGAAAACCAACAACGATCTGTCATAGAAAAAAAATGCCTCAATGCACAAACCCACCATGAAATAATGCATAAAAAAATTATATCCACTTCTAAGTTTCCTCAAGAACGTATATACCCTGTTCAAGCCATTTGAAAACAGGGGAGAAATAGAAATTCGGGTGTGTTCCGAAGAATCCCTAAAAAAAAAACCCCAAACCAGTAAAAATTTAAAACAAGAAACCCTAAAAAAAAAACTAGTTTAGAGAAACTCCCAAGAATCTTGCTTGAAACCAAAAAACAAAAAAGACCCTAAAATCTCAATGAGAAAAACACATACCTTTTTTTAGAGAAAATTGCCCCAAACCCTGATAGAGATACCTCCAAGTTCTATAGTGACCCTCCTCACAGGGCTACAAAAACCCCAAACCGATCACATAATTTCTGGTGGTGATGACAATGAGCAAGTATCAGACGAAGAGAGAAGATGAGAGGAAGCTCAGGAATGAAATAGGGAGAGACAAGTTGAGGCGTTGGTGTTGCGGCTTGCCCAATGAAAGGAGAGAGAAAAAAAGTGTGAAAGATGTGCTTTTTATACCATACGAATATAACATTAAAATAATAAATAGAAACATTAAAATATTAAATGGAAGCGCTACAATGACCGTGCATATATGCACGGTCACTGTAGCAATTGTGCATAAATGCACAATTATGCACAAGCTGGTGTGGGTCTTTTTTTCCTCAAATTGTGTAAAATCAACCACTTTTTTCCATTTTGCACAATTATGCCCAAGCTGATGTAATTGCTCTAAGTCCCAAAGAATAATACTAGCACTAGGTGAGGATATTTGGTCAGTAGACTTGATTCTAGGTACCACTCGTTTTGCAAACTTTTAAATCCAAGTCTTGGGATTCCCATCTAGCGAAATTGTTTGCAGTTTCAGGTTCAAAATTTAGCTTCTTCTTATATTTGCGTTCTTCTAGACCACTTCAGCCATTCAAAACTATGACTAAAGATCTCTGGGCTGAAATATCTTTCCACACACAGAACCGGTTTAACCATTCTGGTTGCTTATTTCAACGATTCAACCGTCGATTCTCTAGGTTTAAGCGGTTTTTGTGAATTTTCGGTTTTCATACATATTCTGACCAGTTTTAGCACCAATTCACGGTCGAACCGATTGAACCGGACAGTCTGGTTTGATTTTTAAAACCATGCTCTATAATCAAAATTGATTTGAATTTTAAAAATAAAGGATGAAGAGGAATAAATAGGCTAATACCTCTATGGGTGCAAAATATGTAGACATTTCAAGTTCCCAATTCTCAAATTTGAATAAAGATTGAAATATTTATATGGACTCAAAATAAAATAATCATTATATTTTTATATTTATGTTTATGTTTATGATTTTTTTTAAGTATTAATTAAAAAATAATATTTAATTTTTATAACCATTTAATATATATATATATATATATATTAAAGTGTGGGTTCCAGTTAGCTTAAATGGTAAAGTAATTGATGGTTGAATAAGAAATCTAGGGTTCAATCCCTGCCAATACCAAAATCCAATTGATGTCTTAATCTAATGATAAAGAATTATCATCAGGAGCGTGTATATATATATATATATATATATATTAAAGTCAAAGTTGGGAGAAAATCCCATTAGATTCTAAATTGGAGTCCAATTTTGCAACACGTGCCCATCTAATTTAAATTTTTGTGTGGAGTGAATTATTAGATGCAAAAATCAAAGAGTCTAAATTCAATTAGATTCTAAATTGGATCTCAATTTGAGTTCAATTTTGTGTCACATGTTCCATCTAATTTTTTAATTTTTATAACAAGTGAATTATGTAGTACAAAAATCGAAGAGTTCAAATCCAATTAGATTCTAAATCATATATGTGTGTGTATGTGTGTGTGCGCGCGCGTGTGTGTAATGAGAAACAATTACATATTTTAGAAATTTTTGACTTAAAAAATGTGTAAGTTGTGTGTAATTGTGATTGTTTTTATATATACTCATCATATACATGGGGTTATACACTAGTTTTGTATGAAAATTAAACACGAAGTTAGAATTAATCAGTCCATTTATAAAAAAATTTAAAAAATTGTACATATTAGAAAATAAAATACATTAAAGCACACTTATACTAGATGTATATATTGTTTTTTTAGGCTTAATTGTGAGCACCCCAAGAGGTGGCATGTGAATGCTACCATGACTGCCAACTAATTGTTCAATGTGTATTTATCCTAACAATCGGGTTAGAGAATATGCCTCTAACTTAGGATTATGAGTAAGGAGATCCTTAAAGCCCTAAACCTTAATTAGTGGCATATTACAATTTTCTAATATGGAAATATCTTATAAGCAATGGTGATCGGAGAATATTCAATCAAGATTTATTTTGCTCTTGTTATTTTGTTTTATTTTTTTTCCTACAAGTGCAATTGGAGTTTCCTTTAATGAATAACAATTTCATGAGAAGATGCATTGCATTTTGTAGGAATATTGTGGTGTTGGTGTTGTTTTAGGATTTTTATGGCAATAGAAATATGATCTATATTCATTTAGCATATTTGTCAAGAGTCAAGAGAGGCCCAAGTGCAAAAAATCAAAATGCATGTCAAAACCCAAAAGTGGCTTCCTAATAACCACAACTTTTTACCACAAAGACGACCCTACAATTAAAGTGGCTTTAATCACGATATGTACTATGATAGTTACTTCTATGTTATTATTAATTCACTTTTTTTTTTTTTTTTTGCAAGTTACCTAAAACACCCTTAACTTAGGAGATTAAAAGACATATATAACCCCAGCTAGACTTCATGAACAAAAAACGTGGCGGTAAAAAAGACAAAGAATATTAGTTGACGTGGCAGATTAATTTAATGCCACGTGTACAACATTAGATAAAACTGTCCGTTACACAGGTTTGGACTTACAGAGAAAACTCATCCGTAGGTCAAATCCCAAAAAAAAGTTGAGCTAAAATGACTGGCTGTCATATTTCATTGGTTAATCTCCTCTCCCAGAGACTAAACGACCCGTCGTTTTTCGACAACGAATACACCTGGTTGGGCTGTCATTTTCGAAAACCATCAAGGGGCTGTTACTTTAGGATTGCCTGGCCGAAGACGATAATATAAATCTGATAGCGTTGTTGCGTTGTCTCTACACGATCATTCTAGGTCATTCCTCACATTTCCTCGTCACTCTCTGGAAGCTCTCTCTCTCTCTCTCTCTCTCTGTCTATGTGAGTGTCTGCAAGTGTAGGATTTTGAAGATTTTGAGGTTGTTGTTGTATGGCAAATTTTGGTTGTACAAGGTTTACTTGTTTATGGTTCTGACTTCTGATTGATCATTTGTGTTTCGAATTCCTATGATTGTTTGTAACAATGTATATGGGTTTCAAGAATGTTGTTTTCCCTTGTCTTCAAAATGATGTCTTTGATTGCCTAAAATTGCTGAGAAAAGAAGAAGATCGCAGTTTTTTTTAATGTTAAAGCACTTCAAAAAGTTGTTGTCGGTTTATTTTATTTTTTATATTTGTTTTAAATATAAAATAACATTGATAGGAGGACCAAGTTCCTGTATATGGATGGTCGAGATGAAAAGTTGAAAACTTTCCGATCAGATAAGGCAAAATCTTTTATAAAAAAAAAAAAAAAAAAAAAGTAAAAAACTTTAGAACTTAAGAACTTACCTTTTCTTCAATGATCGGACAGCTGAGAGTCGTATTGCATCCCATGCAATATCCAAGGTATTGCGTGAGATCTAGATCCATGGATGGCAAAAGTAAAAAGTATATGTTAATGTTGTGTAACAGAGTCGATACTAAGAGCACTCACCGATAAATGTGTCATATTTATATAGATTTGCTTAAAAATGACTTACATCATGACCGTCTAAATTTATATTTTATTTTGCATTTAAGGTGTGTTTGGATACCATTTATTTTGTTGAAATTGAAAATTTATTGCTGAAAGTACGGTAGATAAAGATAAAGATTAGTTGAAATAGTACAGTGGGGTCTCTGAATAGTATCAAAAAGTATAGTAAAGTCTATAAATAGGATAAAAAATAAGCTAAATAGTAAATTTATTTTTCATCCCAATCTAAACGTACACTTAGTGTTTTATTATTTCTTTACGTATTCCAATAATGAAGGAAGGAAATGGGTGGTAGATTTTGTGTGTGAAAAAAGATGGACAATTAAAAAATCAAAAAAAATTGATATTTTAATGAAATGTAGTATAAAATAGATAATTTGATATGAGTTGTTTTGAAAAGTAATAATATAAAATAGAAAAAGTATGAGAGGTAGAGAGCTTGAGAGAGTTTTCTTTCTTTTGGTGTTGGACCTATGGGTATGAGAGGGAGGGAGCTTTTTGATTGTTCTAGTGGTTTTGAGAGTAGAAAGAAGAAAGAGGTGAAACTTTGTCTTTCTTTGGATGTATGGACCTTTGGGTTTGAGAGAGGGAGAGAGTTCTTGGAAGTTCTAGTCGTTTTGAAAAGTCAAAGAAGAATTGAGATGAAAATTGTTTGTTGCATGGCCGGCTAAGTGTTGGTCTTTGGGTTTAAGAGATTAACATGTGTCAACATGAAAGATACTTTGGCTTTCCATGTGTTAAATTTCAATTGGTTGCATGTGGGTGGAATTTCCACTATAACATTTCATGCATCATATGCCTAATTAAAACATCAACTATGTATCTAATAACTTAAACCACTTAATTATAGTTTTGTACATACTAAATATATATTTATAATACAAATAGCCATTCAATTATTTATAATCTTTATAATTCTTATTCAATGACATTATAAAATATTATGTTTATTAAATATTCTTCTATTAATTTTTGAAAGTAAGTGGCTTAAAATATTAACAATACTTGACCACTCAAACACATAGTTTAACTATATAGTTGGGTCGGGGTGTTACACTTTATATATAAGGAGGTGTCAATTTAGCTCCAGACCCTTTAGCATTTTGGTTTCAAAACTTTTCTAAAAATTTGACTTTCATCACTAAACCTTAAGAAATTCTTTTTTTTTTTTTTTTCGCTCCTAAACTATTGAAAGTTAGTCTTTCAACCCTAAGTTATTGAAAATGTTTTATTTATGCCCTTAAACTTTAATTTTTTTCATCCTCAAACTATTGAATTTTTTTTTCTTTTTTCATCCCTATTTTTATCTCAAAAATATTGAAAAAACTATTTACAAATTTTAAGGATGAAAAAAAAAAAATTTTAAGTTTAGCGTCAAAGAAAATCTTTTGGTAAATTTTAGAATCCAAAATAGTATTATACCCTAAAATAAATCATATCCTAAATATCCATCAGCACTCTCTACTCTCTAGTCCTAAAATGTCTAAATTTTAGATCTTAGAGTTGGATGAAACTCAAAATATTAGAAATTTGTCAAAATAGTGAAAGGAAGGGGAAAAAAAATTGTTTTCACTCTTATTGTGAGGCAATTTTGGCATAGTAAATGTGCAAATTAGGGAAAAAAAATTGAATTATCTTTCTAATGCCACAAGTTTTACCTCAATCAATGCAAGCCTTACAAAGAATGATATTCTAAAGTGAGGCCAAATTATCTTTAGGTGTTGAAACTTGTTTGAAGCTTGAATAATTTTATTCTTAAGCACCTCTCATAAATACAATTTAAAATTATTTTATACATTAAAAACAATTGAGAATGAGGTGCAAACAACCCTTTTTCTTTTTTTTCTTTTTTTTAAGCTAGTTTCAACCTAGCTTTTTTATCAACAAACCAAGACACCAATCAGTTTTTGGTGTAGGTGGGGATTGAACTCTAAATCTCTTATTCAACTATCAGGAATTTTACTCATTGAGCTAACTGAAACCCATAGGTGCAAAGACCCTAATAAATTCACTAATTGACATAATTTTTCATATAATGTCGTATTTATAAGAATAAAAAATAACAGATATTTTTATGTTAATGTTTATGTTTATGTCTATTGTAGGGACCAGTTTTGGCTTGGACCCTAAACAGGATTGGGTTTCAGCCCAACAAGCTCAAACAATAAATTTGTAAAGCGTGGGAGAAAGAACTAGCCTAATTATAGAAAAGAGATAACGATCATAGGTGGTTTGGAAGAAGTATTGACGATATAAGATACAAAAATTGTCCTCGGCGTAGCCTGAGTAACTCAGTCGTAATAATTTAATCAAGAGCAAAGATTTCTTTTCTCAGTAACTAGTTCTCTAGTTGTTTTTTTAGTGTTTTTCCGATCCCTCTTTCTTGGCGACCTCTCTCACTTCCCCGTGCGTCTACAAATACAAAAACTTTGTCTGAGGACCTCCTTTTCAAACCTGTAAGTTTCCTTGAACTCCCTTAGTTTTCATTCCAACTTGTGAAATTTTCTTTAAAGAATTCTTAGAAAATGGGTAGATTCAAATACCTAGTTGACTCCGAGGAGGGTATAAAGAATTTTAGGACCAAGTACAGCATTCCCCTAAATGTGGGTGTCAGGTACGCTGCCCAGGGGGAATGGTTTGATGAGAGGAAGACAGGAGAGATGGTCATCCCTATGATCGCCTTCATAGAGGGAGGAATGACCATTCCTATGGGTACCCTTACTAGGAACTTCCTTAGGTTCTTTAGGCTTTCTCCCACACAGTGCGCCCCAAACATGTTTAGGGTGTTAGGGAGTATAGAAGTCTTAAATGAGAGAATGAACCTAAACCTAACCCATCACGATGTGAACTGGATATACAACCTACACAATATAAAGGGGCAGGGGTATTACCTCAAGTCGAGGTATCCTGAAATAAGGTTAATCCAGTGCCTCCCTATATCGAATAAGGGTTTAAAGGAGGACTTTTTAATTTTTTCTGGGGAGTGGCATGATGGTCTACCCTGTCCAACTAAGGAGGGAACACTAGGTGGGGGTCCAACTGTAAATTTATACTTCTTGGTTTGCACCTTTCTTTTATTTCCCCTTATTCTTTATTCTTATTGAAATGCACTTCTTCTTACTTTAATGGTTTTACAAATAGCCGTTCTACCAAACCTTTGCTTAGCTTACTTAATAGAGTGAGCTTAGACCAAGGATGTTAATACCGTACCGGAGGCCGTACTGGTTTGGCCACCTGTACGATATATTTCGGATACCGGTCAATACCGGTGTACCGTTTCGGGTTTACCGCTATTTTTTATATTTATAAATAAATAAATAAATAAATAAATATATATATATATATATATGTATGTATGTGTCTGTGTATATATATATATTATAATAAATATAAAAGTTTACCATAAAACATTTCCTCAATTCAGAACTAATTATTCATGGTTTTATACTTTAGTATCAATTAAATGGGAAAAAAAATAAAAAAATAAAATAGAAAGCTTAAAAGTTACCATTGCATACTAAGAAAACAAATAATACTAATAAGTTAATACAAATAAGTTACCATTCTATCCTAACAAAAATTCAAAAATTACAAAACTTAAAAAAAAAAAAAAACTTTTTTCTGTACCGGCCGGTACGCCCGGTATTGCCCGAAATTGGCCGGTACGGCCAGTACGAGGCCGGTATTTTTTCCGGTACGAAACAGGGGGGTCAAACGTACCGGATTGCTGGCCAGTACGGTATATTCCGGCTGTACCGGCCGGTACGGTACGGAATTGACAACCTTGGCTTAGACAGGATCCTACGATCCGAGGTGTACGTAAACGAAGCTGATGGCCAACTGAGAGCAGCCCACTTAATCCTTGGATACACGCCTATTTTTTGCACATTCCAAACTCCTAGTTGTGTGATAAAGGCCAGAGATCCCCGGCTCCTCATGCTATATACCATGATCTAAGTATCATCTTTACCATACACGTGTAAATTTGGTTCTGAGAGCTTCTTTCTGTCCCATCCAACATCCCCTTGAACTCTCAACTAATAGTTGTAAGGCTACTCGATCACTGTTCAGGTATCACCTCCACATTAATGCGGTCAGAAAGTTAGTTGAGAAGCATTTAATGTGGAGGTAACAGCTCTCGAAGATATTTGTTATCTTCCTCCTTCATCCCTTATCCTATGTCCAACTCCCCATCATGATGTAACTTTAAAGTAATATTCAGGATGACAGGAATGTTCTAAATCACCTCAGATTAATATTTCCAAGGTGACTTTTCACCTAGGAAATATTTGAGATTATTATAAATAACCTTTATTTCTTCATTCAATGTCATTTCCGCTATTACCTTAGTTGACCATCCTCGAACCGGTTAGCATCCTCAGATTGGGCCATTGGGCCATAGGCCCTGTCCATACAGTTTCAACAGTACTTCATAGACAACTGGTCTTTACATCTATAATGTTGAATATTATATTTTAGAAAATTATTATTAATTTGATATATTTGCAACACTTTCAGTGTTTTTAATAAAAATAATTATATATATGAAAAATAAACGATAAGTTATAATTCATTAGCTACCAATTAAAAAAATAATAAATACAATTCAGGGTAAAATACTATTATGGTGCCTAAACTTTACCAAAAGTTTATATTTCATTTCTAAACTTTAAAAAATTCATTTTCATCCCTAACTATTGAAAAGTCTATCTTCTGTCCCTAAACTATTGAAAATGTTTAAACAAAGAAATTAAAAAAAAAAATTAGGAGTATTTGAACAGTATATATATATATATATAACACAATATATTGGGATGATGATATAATATTAGATGGAGGAAGAATCTAATAGTTAGTTTGTACATTGTGTTACTTTTTGTACAGTGTGTTGTAAATAGAAAGAGAGCCGCACAAAAGAATAAATAACAAAAAAAAGTTAATAAAAAAAGCTAAAAAAAGAAAGCCACACAAAAATAATATTTTATAGGGCCACTCGTTTTACAAACTTTTAAATCCAATCTTGGGATTCCTATTTAGCGAAATCGTTTGCAGTTTCAGATTCAAAATCCAGCTTCTTCTTTTGTTTGCATTCTTCTAGACCACTTCAGCCATTCAAATCGTTGACCAAAGATCTTAGATCTGAAATATCCTTCCACAGGCAGAGTCAGTTTAATCATTCTGGTTGCCTATTTCGACGATTCAACCGCCGATTCACCTGGTTTGAGCGGTTTTTGTGAATTTTTTATTTTCGTACATATTCTGATCGGTATTAGCACTGATTCACGGTCGAACTGATTGAACCGGATGGTCTATTTTGATTTTTAAAACCATGCTCGATAATCAAAATTGATTTGAATTTAAAAAATAAAGGAGGAAGAGGAATAAATAGGCTAGTACCTCTATGGGTGCAAAATATGTAGACATTTCAATTTCTCGATTCTCAAATTTGAATAAAGATTGAAATATTTATATGGACTCAAAATTAAACAAACACCACATTTTTATTTTTATGTTTAAGTTTATGATATTTTTTATAAGTATTAATTAAAAAATAATATTTAATTTTTATAACCATTTTGTATATATATATATATGAGTTTGGTTCAAGTTACACTTAGTATAACTTTAAGCAATGTTACACCAGTCAATATTTTTTAATTTGATGCAAATTTTGAAAAATCTACCTAGATTACATTATTTTCATATATTCTCCATACTTGCAAAATTTCAAGTTGATCAAAAATTAATAGTCATGTCATCAATCAATTTTTTAAATTTAAATTTTTGTAATTTAAAATAATGCATAAAAGATTAGCTTATGGATCAAATGATAAATAACATCCAATTGATATGAAAATTGGCATAATTGTTAAGAACATATAGAACATGTAATTCAACAGTGTGATTTTCAAAATATAAATTCTATAATAAGTTATCGGTTGGTGTAATATTACTTAGAATTACACTAGGTGTAATTTGAACTCAACCATATATATATATATATATATATAAGTCAAAGCTGAGAGAAAATCCTATTAGATTCTAAATTAGAGTCCAATTTTTCACCGCGTGCCCACCTAATTTTTAAATTTTTGTGTGAAGTGAATTAGTAGATGCAAAATTCAAATAGTCTAAATTCAATTAGATTCTAAATTGGATTTCAATTTTGTGTCACGTGTTCCATCTAATTTTTTAATTTTTATGATAAATGAATTATTCAGTGCAAAAATCAAAGAGTCCAAATCCAATTAGATTCTAAATCATATATATATATATATATATAATGAGAAACAATTACATATTTTACAAATTCATGACTTAAAAAATGTGTAAGTTGTAATTTTTATACCAAGTATAATTTGAACTCATAGATGTATATAATTGTAATTGTTTTTAAATGTGTCTATGCATATATATATATATATGTATGAGGTTATACACTAATTTGTATAAAAATTAAACACAAAGTTAGAATTAATCAGTCCATTTATAAAAAAATTAAAAAAATTGTACATATTAGAAAATAAAATAGATTAAAGCACACTTATACTGGATATATATATTGTTTTTTTAGGCCTAATTGTGATCACCCCAAGTGGTGGCATGTAAATGCTACCATGACTGCGAACTAATTGTTCAATGTGTATTTATTCTAACATTCGGGTTAGAGAATATGCCTCTAACTTAAGATTATGAGTAAAGAGATCCTTAAAGCCCTAAACCTTAATTAGTTGCATATTACAATTTTATAATATGGAAATCTCTTATATGGAAATATCTTAATCAAGATTTTTTTTGCTCTTGTTGTTTTGTTTTATTTTTTTTCCTAGTACAATTGGAGTTTCCTGTAATGAATAACAATTTCATGAGAAGATGCATTGCATTTTGTAGGAATATTGTGGTGTTGGTGTTGTTTTAGGATTTTGATGGCAATAGAAATATGATCTATATTCATTAGCTTATTTGTCAAGAGTCAAGAGAGGTCCAGGTGCAAAAAATCAAAATGCAAGTCGAAACTCAAAAGTGACTTCCTAATAACTTATAACCACAACTTTTTACCACAAAAACGACCCTACAATTAAAGTGTCTTTAATCACGATATGTGCTATGATAGTTACTCCTATGTTATTATTAATTCATTTTTTTTTGCAAGTTACCTAAAACACCCTTAACTTAAAGACATATATATATATATATATATATATATAACCCCAGCTGGACTGCATGAACAAAAAACGTGGCGGTAAAAAAGACAAAGAATATTAGTTGACGTGGCAGATTAATTTAATGCCACGTGTACAAAATTAGATAAAACTGTCCGTTACAAAGGTTTGGACTTACAGAGAAAACACAACCGTAGGTCAAATCCCGAAAAATAATTGAGCTAAACTGACTGACTGTCATCTCTCATTGGTTAATCTCCTCTCCCAGAGACTAAACGACCCGTCGTTTTTGGACAACGAATACACCTGGGTTGGACTGTCATTTTTAAAACCAGCAAGGGGCTGTTACTTTAGTATTACCTGGCCGAAGGAGATAATATAAATCTGATAGCGTTGTTGCGTTGTCTGTACATGATCATTCTAGGTCATTCATCACATTTCCTCGTCACTCTCTGTAAGCTCTCTCTCTCTCTCTCTCTCTCCATGTGAGTGTCTGCAAGTGTAGGATTTTGAAGATTTTGAGGTTGTTGTTGTATGGCAAATTTTGGTTGTACAAGGTTTACATGTTTATGGTTCCGACTTCTGATTGATCATTTGCGTTTCGAATTCCTATGATTGTTTGTAACAACGTATATGGGTTTCAAGAATGTTGTTTTCCCGTGTGTTCAAAATGATGTCTTTGATTGCCTAAAATTGCTGAGAAAAGAAGAAGATCGCAGTTTTTTTAATGTTAAAACACTTCAAACAGTTGTGATTGCTTTTTTTTTTTTTCTTTTTTATTTATTTATTTTATTATTTTATATATTTGTTTTAAATATAAAATAACATTGATAGGAGGACCAAGTTCCTGTATATGGATGGTCAAGATGAAAAGTTGAAAACTTTCCGATCAGATAAGGCAAAGTCTTTAAAAAAAAAAGTAAAAAAATTTAGAACTTAAGAACTTACCTTTTCTTCAATGATCGGACAGCTGAGAGTCATGATTATTGCATCCCATGCAATATCCAAGGTATTGCGTGAGATCTAGATCCATGGATGGCAAAAGTAAAAAGTATATGTTAATGTAAGAGCACTCACTGATAAATGTGTTAAATTTATATAGATTTTCTTAAAAATGACTTACATCAGTCAGTGTTTGTATCTGTGTAAATTTACACTTCATTTTGCATTTAGGGTGTGTTTGGATACAATATATTTTGCTGAAATTGAAAATTCATTGTTAAAAGTACCGTCAATAAAGCTAAAGTTAAAGCTAAATGGTAGTTGAAATAGTACAGTGGGACCATGAATAATATCAAAAAATGTAGTACGGTCGTGTATAGTATCAAAAATGAGTTGAATAGTAAAATAATTTTTCATTCCAATCCAAATTCACACTTAGTGTTTTATTATTTCTCTACGTATCCCAAGAATGAAGGATGAAAATGGGTGGTAGATTTCGTGTGTGAAAAAAGATAGACAATTAAAAAAAAAAGAAAAATTGATATTTTAATGAAATGTAGTATAAAATAGATAATTTGATGTGAGTTGTTTTGAAAAGTGAGTATATAAAATAAAAAAAAGTAAATTCTTATGCTAAAATAGACAAAAGTTTTTGCATGAGTTGATGCGAATGTTCTAAGTCTTTGTTGGTGTTGTATTATTATTTTCTTTTCAGGCAACCTTTTTTTTTTGGTCACGTGTGTGTGTAAGGACTAAGGACACTGCTTGGGTTCCAAGAAATATTTAATTAAGATGTGATTTCTAATAATTTTAAGGTATATGTCCCAAAGTATGTGTATATGCAAGATTTTTTTAAAGGTTTACTCACTTTTTATTAAATTGGACAGAGAAATCTCATTTCAATATGGCCGAGGCACATGCTGCTCCTAATGCTGAGTTATTGGAATGGCCTAAGAAGGACAAGCGTAGATTCCTTCATGTTGTGTACCGTGTTGGTGATCTTGATCGTACCATCAAGTATGTGTCGAGGACATTGTTTTTGAAGTTTTTGATGAATTTATATATATTGGGCATGCTAGAATTTTCTTATTGTGCTGTAAACTTGTTCTGGGTCCAGGTTTTATACTGAATGTTTTGGGATGAAGTTGCTGAGGAAAAGAGACATTCCTGAAGAGAAATACTCCAATGCCTTTCTTGGTTTTGGCTCAGAAGAGACTAATTTTGTTGTGGAGTTGACATACAGTGAGTTTGCCTAGACTTATAATTTTGATCTCTATAGCTTAAGAATTATGATAGATTGAGTAGTTCAACTCATGATGGACTTTGTTAATTCAGTCTTGTGCCGCTCTTTCAATGGTGGAGATAGGACCTTAGGGTCTTTTTTTTGTGTGTGTGTGTGTGTGTGTTTGGGGTGGGTTGGGGGGGGGAGGTTAAAATGTGAGGCGTTTGATTAAAAAAGTAAAAAAAAAAAAGGTTTAGTTTGGTTTTTAAACAATTTTTAAAATTACTTTATTTGATTTTGAACTAGTTTAGGTGTATATGCTTTTTGTTTAGACTAAGTACATTTTAGTTAGCTTCTAAATACAATCATACACAAGGACCTTAGAGGCTATGTGGATTATGCATATTTAAGTTCAATTTGATACAGTAAAGAAGCTTGGCCTAAGAAAATTAGATGCAGCAATGGAATAAAGATGGATTTGCACATATAATATGAAGAGATAAGCAAAGAAAAAGAGGAATGTTAACCTTTTTAAATTTTTTTTCTCCTTGAGGGTTGATTTAGGGATGTAATCTCACAAGTAAGTAAACTTGTTTTGGTGGTCCTAGTTAAAAAGAGTGGAAAAGGAACACACACAGACACAGAAAGAGGCTTTGGAGAGAGATTGTGTGTATTTCATGATAATATGCATAGGGTATTTTGTGACAGAGTTGAGACATATTGAAAATGACAAATTGGGTGATAATGTTACTTTAATTATGACTACTGTATGGTTTCTGAAAAATTACTTTGATATTGATTTCACAGATTATGGTGTGTCTTCATATGATATTGGAACTGGTTTTGGTCATTTTGCTATTGCAACTCCAGATGTAAGTTTCATTTTTATATTCTTGGAAGATTGTTGATGTAATTTCTGTTTTAGTGTTGAGGCTGAATTATGCATTCCTTGAACATTTAGGTTTACAAATTGGTTGAAGACATCCGGGCCAAGAGTGGTGTTATCACTAGAGAGCCTGGTCCTGTTAAAGGTGGACAATCTGTTATTGCCTTTGTGAAGGATCCTGATGGTTATATTTTTGAGCTTATCCAAAGAGGTCCAACTCCTGAGCCACTCTGTCAAGTAATGCTTCGTGTTGGCGATTTGGATCGCTCAATCAAGTTTTATGAACAGGTGATTAGCTGTCCCTCTCCATTCTAATTGAACATACTGCCAATATTTGTTTAAAAACATATGTTGTGTATTTGAAAGGTTGATTTTTTTTAAAAAAAAAAAAAAAAAATCCAAAACTTACTCTCTTCAATACGTGTTTATAGAGATTGTAATGCTATCTGGAAATATTTATTGTTTCAATTAGTGCTAAAATTTAATTAAATAAAAATAAAAATAAAATAAAGAAAGAAAGAAGAATGTAAGTCTCAGCCTATGGGGATGAAGGCTTAAAATCTTTATGTAGGTTTTAGCTTTTGAATCTTTATGTTGTATACTATGTAAGCATGTTAAAGCCATGCCATTCTTAATGTAACAGTATTCATTAAATCCAGCTATTTTCTTCCATATGTTGTTCCTGAATTGGATTCCCTTTCATGCAGGCCTTAGGAATGAGGGTAGTGAAGAAGGTTGATAAACCTGAGTACAAGGTATCTTTTCCTGTGATTTAACACAACATGTTTAGCAGAAGCATATTAGTAGTCTTTTAAGTGATAGAGCTTATGAAATTCCTTGATCTTTGTCACAGTACACCTTAGCCATGCTGGGTTATGCAGAGGAACATGAGACAACTGTTCTTGAGTTGACATACAATTATGGTGTGACTGAATATACCAAGGGGAATGCATATGCACAGGTCAGTTTATGAGATATATATATATATATATATATATAGCACTTTGGAAACTTCGTTAGAAAACTTTCTTGAAGTTTCTTCAATTTGGAAACATTTTCAACCCCTTTTGGTTATTCTGGTATCCATTCCAGATTGCTATTGGCACTGATGATGTATACAAAAGTGCTGAGGTTGTCAACCTGGTCACACAAGAGCTGGGAGGAAAGATTACTCGACAACCAGGGCCAATTCCCGGACTCAACACCAAGATTACCTCTTTCCTTGATCCAGATGGCTGGAAAACTGTAAGTTTTCTTTAGTTCTAATAACTTGATGCCTTTTTTTGCTTATTTGAATAGTTTGTCCATTGGTTATCAATATTCACATTTGGCCATTTTAAGATAACGTGAGAAACCTCTATGTATATGATGTCGTACTATAGTTTAGGGGATATAAATTTAGAAGTTTGCATGAAAGGTGGGATGGTTAATATTCGTATAAGTATAGCTCAGATAAAATGGAAATGGGCTCAAAATCCAAGTGAAATTTAGAATAAAATGTGGAATATATTCAGGTTTTATGCACTTTGGAGTATTTATCTGTTATATAGGCAACAATCGCTTGAGGTTTTTAAAATTAAAATCTTCATCTGTGACTAATGGATTTATGAGTCAGAAATGAAAATGCCTCAGCTTACAATGGTTTTTCATACTTTCAAGGTAATATATAATGGAAAAAACTTAGATATAATACTTTAGGTACTATTCATTAGGTTCCCCTTTTAAGATTAAGTTGTGACTACTTAATTAAAAAATATATTTCCATCCTATAAGAAAAAAAATCCACATGGCAGAATTTTAAAGTAAGAACCTAAGAATAACATCTAAGTATTGTACCTAAATCTTGTTCATATATAATATATTTCGTTCATTTTTAACAAGCCATTGTTTTTCTTTTGTATTTGTAGGTCCTCGTTGACAATGAAGATTTTCTGAAGGAACTGCATAAAGAATAATCTCGTAAATGGATGATTAAGCGCTTAAAATGTCTTATCACTTTCCTTTGAATAAGTTGGTGTGTAGCGTCAATCATGCTTTTAGTAAGCACAGTAGCTATGTGTCTTATATGGTTGTATGTGTGACTTGAACCATATTTAATTAATGCATCTACTGGTGTTCATGTGGTAGGCAATTTGACTATTGTCTGTAGTTTTTGTGGAAGTGTGTTTACAATTTCAGAGTTAGCTGACATGCCCTTAAGTAGCTTCATTGAGTGTTGATGGCCAGATCAATAAAATAAGGGCTTAAGCATTGCTCCATACTACTGAGGGCTAACCATTGTTTCTCTTCCAGAGTTTTCTTTGCTTCTCAAACCTGTTCCCAGGGATGAGGATGAATAAGGTTTGAATAATACCTTGTGCTTAAAAAACTAGGAGTCCCTATAAAATCTCATGTTTTTACTATCTAATCATGTATTTTCACATCATATTTTGTATAAGAAAAGCCTTGAACAGAAGAAACAGGGAAAAATTGCAGCCCAAACTAGTCCTTGAATTCTTGACTGAAAGGATCAAATTTCACCCAAGCATGATGGGATTCTGATATTACTCAGAGACATGCATGGATGATTCAACCTTTTTTCACTCCAATTGTTGATGGTCTTGCAATAAGAATGTAGTTGTAGCCTTGTAGGGACTATCATCAATAGACTACCTACATGCTTATTTTGAAAAAAATTGATGTGATAAATAAATAATTAGATTTACTAATATAAAAACAATAAATAATTAGATGGTGTACAGGAAAGCCTTAAATTTAAATTATTACCATTTAATCATTCTTAACATGCATTTCTTAAAAGTTGAAATATAAATCAAATTAATATTTAATCTTTATCAACGCAATGCTGGAAAGTCATTTGTTAAGTTCGCTTGGTAATTGATAAATTAGAGTTCATTTGTCCCGAGTACCACAACAGTATGCCGTATATGAAGGTAACTACATGTTTTTGGGAATTGATTATGATGGATAGCACTGGCAACACTTTATTTGAGCATCTTGCTTCACAACTCAACCACAGCATTATGCCAACAATGATGATATGTTTCTTTTCTTTTCAAAAGAAGAATATAGGTCAATTAAGTCAATTTCTGAGAGCCTGACAGGCAAAATGTCTTGCAGATAAGAATTTTTTTTTTAAAATCTAATGAATTATGAGTTCAATACATCCTAAAGTCCCTGCACGAATGCATATAAACCGCATAAGGTTATACCTTTGTGTGTTATGCCTGAAATTGTGATATCCCACAACACCTCCAATAGGAGATGGAAAGAATTCTGAAAGAAAAAGAGAATGATCCTGCAGAAGAAAATGTCCCCCTGATCATTGGCTCTAATTCAAGAAGAACCTCTTCCGGGCGTTGGCTTCTGAAGGGATCAAATATATGTACAACATAGAAGGTTGAACTTCTGCATTGAAGAATTGGCCATCCCAAGTATAATCGACTCAAGAGAGGTCTTTTATAGAACGGTATCCATCGGATAGCAACCAAGTACACGAATAAATGTTGCAAATTCCTGTCCAAACAAATGAACAAGTAAGACATCCTCGGATCCTTTTCACCTGTTTGGTAGCTTTGACTTTTTTGGTCCCCTTTTTTTTTGGTGGGGGGGGGGGGGGGGGGGTGGTGGGTGGAGAGATTTTACAAGTCAAAAGCACAATGATAGTTGCTGAATTCTCCCTTTTTTTTTTTTGGCTAGGTAATAAGACTTTCATTGAAAAAATTGAACATCATGTTCACGATAGTGAACACTTGAACAAGAAACAGATACAGTATAATCAAGAACTAAAGGAAATAGAGACTAAAAAATCAGATAGTTGCTGAATTCTCTGAACAAATCATGAAATATATACTGACCTGCAGATGTTCTAAAGCATATTGGGCGCGAGTCTCTGCCATAGAAGCTTCAAAATCGATGTAGAACATGTAGTCAAAGTACCTGCCACCAGCATAATCAATTCAGAATACATGTACTACCATTCCTGAAATCCTAGGGCTGTTTTTTAATATGATCTTGAAAACTCCTTTAGAACCACTTACAGCACTTAAATGAACATATCAAAGTCTGAATAACTGATGTCAATTTAAAATTTTCATTATGTTGCCACACTAATCAAGTTGCCATCATTTGTCCCTTTTTTTCCCTCTTTTTATGAATTTTTTGGTGGCTAATTGATGTTGCTTATCTCTACCTGGTCTAATTTTCATTAAAATTATTTAAAAAAGAAGAAAAAGAAGAAGAAAATAATTATCACGTATACATAAGCTTTACCACCAGTTAATATGCATATAAACTCTCGATAGCTTAGATATCAGATTACACAATTGCAAATCACAATTCAAAAGGTAATATTACTCACTTGGCGCTCCCTTCATTGGAATCGTCAACAACCCTTAAAGGACGCTGTTTCTGTGGGCGACTCTCAATCTGAAATGTATTGGAAGGAGATGATAGCAACAAAGTCTATTGATACATTGATAAAAGTAAAACAACCAACAGCTGCCTTTACCTTTGTCAAATTAATGTCCCTGAGAGCAAACACTGCCAAAGCTTTGAATAGTACACCAGCACCTTCTTCTAATGTAAAAACAATGCTTGTCTGGGAAGAAAATTCACAAATACTTCTTTAGGAGGATTACAGATAAGACATAAAAATATATAACAAAATAAATACCTTATAGGGCCTGTCAGTTCCTGGAATTATATGTTCTCTTGCAAGTACCAGAAAACGAGTAATATTATTGTCATCATCCTGGCCAGTACAAGGTGGGAACAATTTAGTTAGGTTGCTGTTGCCATAATTCATAATAACTAGCATTCTATATACTTAACAATCACAATGGGAAAATAGAAATCAGATAGGGAATTAAACACAAGCCTTAAAGATGCCAAAGTATTTATTGCTATAATGCAATTACATGTCAACATCATTTCCACTTGTTCTTTCTGGGATAAGAGGACTGGGGATGACAGAATCCATATTTTATACTTATAGATAAACAAGTTCGGGTGGAACAATACTGGCCTTTAGCACATTTGATCAATGATATGTAAACTAGTAAAGCATTTGCATGTGTCACAGGTCAAGGCTTTTTTATTTATTTTTAAAACAATGTAGATTCCATGCATGTAAGGGCTGCAGCAGCCACACATCTGACATCAGCAGATCTTGAGAGAGGGTAAGATTTTTTCATTTAAGGACATATTTAGACAGCAAACCCTGTAACCACAAAATTAATGTGTCCCAACACACAGCCTCTAACTGTTCTCGAATGCCAGACCACCTCAGAAACAGCTTGCAGGTTAATCTTTGACTGTATTTCTAAACACAAGGAATCATTCGACAGTGATCCTTGTGTCAAGCCCTCCATTTCAACGAAATACCAACTATTATTTAATTAGCAATGGTGTAAAAAGTTACGATTTAGTCATCCAAATTCTTCATCTGTTTCTTATATCTTTTTCATCTGTCTTACATGAATTTATATAACTAATAAAAATAAATTCTTGTCGTTATAGAAGAAGACATTTATAGTATAAAAAAAAATACATAGAAAATTTTTGGAAGAGGAAAATTATATAACATCAAATTAACTTCCAAGATTAAATGAGATAAAAGATACAGGTCCACTTTTAATGTGGTTGTTCTCATACAATGTATTGTTTTCTGCCAAAAAATTAAATGATGCAAGTTGCCCTGTTTTTTTTTTTTTTTTGATAATTCGATAGTTGGGAGAGGGGGGATTTGAACCTTATACGTCTCCATTGGAAACTAGGAACTGCCAGTTGAGCTACAAGGCCCTTGGTGTTGGTGCAAGCTTTGTGTTTAGTTCAACTCTCAAATTTTTTCTACATATAGTCTTTTTGCTGGACTATATTTAATGATACTCCAACAACAACAATAAGATTAACGCCATCTTCCTAAATTCTATTTTCCCAAAAGTTTCAAATACATTCGTAAAAGATGTCTGATTTCATTTAGAAATAACCATTTGTTATCATATTTTCCCAAAATTTGTGCCATATCACCTGACACAATGAATAAAATCTGAGGCTGTTCCTATTCTTCTTTAGGGATACGTCCTAGCAATATGTACTAAAAGTATGTAATCAGACAATCTTCTACGAGCAAGAAAGAAGATTAGACAGATGTGATAGTAGGGTAAATGCTGAGTGAAGAAATTGTTGGATGAATACCTATCAAATTTAAATTCCAGGCACCCAAACCATAATGACATAATATAGACTCTCTCTGTCCCTTTTTATCCTATTTTAAAATTTACATTTTAAGGAACATTAATTCATTCATTATCTATCAACTAAGCATGTTTCCAAAACTACCCTCTTTAAATAAAGCAAATGAAAAGGGGGTACTAACTTTCAAATTAAGTACATGGTAAATTAGGAAAAGTATTAATATTATGTCCATTGAATTGTCAAAGAGGACCATTTTTTTTTTATGAATAAGAAAATTTTATTAAAAAAAGACTACTTCATGAGCAAAGGACATGAAGGAGCCAAAAGAATTACAGAAAGAGAATTATGTACAAAAAGATAACTGAGTCTAAAAATGTTTTTTTTAATAAGTAACAATAACATAAGAAATAACTGAGTCTTAAAATGTTGCAATAGAATCACAATGTGTAAAGCCCCATGCACAAGACCAATGAAATAAAGAGCTAGAAAAAGTTGCTAACAACTGACTCCCTGTACATTCCACATCTTCAAATGTACACCGATTTCGTTCCCTCTAAATAGTCCAAATCAAACTCAAAGGGACCATATTTCAAATGGCCAAAGAATGCTTACCAACCAATTCCTCAAAACCAAGCATGACATCCATCACCTTCCCCGGAAGGACCCAGTGGATTCCAAAGATTATATGCAACCGTACAATGAAGTAAAAAGTGGTCCATTGTCTTCCCACTACACCGTCACATGCAACATCACCCTACAAAAGTGTAACCTCTCTTAACGAGATTATCACAAGTGAGAATCTTCCCCCAAGATTATCACAGAAAAGGAAACCTTCTGAGATGCTATCACACCCCAATTGCCTTTACAAGGAAAGGAGCATTGGAGCACCTTAAGAAGACCATATTTTGGGACATCCCAAAATGAAAAGGGGCCAACAAAAAGGGGCGGAGAGATAATTCTTAACAGGCACAGCATTAATTCTCAATTAAGAGGGAAAAATAGGCAGAATTGGAAGTTTATAATAAGTCAGTGGTATCAATATCAATTAATAAAGGAAAACAATGTAGAATTGAAGCATATTAAAAGTAATCAATAACTCCCAAGAATTCAACCAAACATGTTTACCCCATGTGACATTTGATATATGCCATTATGCCTGGCTCATACAAAAATGAAAGGGAAATCTTACCTGGATTTTTTCAGCAAGTACATCAAGCCCATATATTTCTGCAGCTCTAGCACTTGCAACAGCTCCAGTATCTCTTAGGCCAGTTGACGCCACCATCTGTCCAAAATGTTTTAATCATTCATATATATACCGCTTCTAGTGTAACTCACAATAAAATACAAATGGAATAAACCAAAGTTGCATGGATAACCTGAGCAGCACCGGCAGTATCATCAGTATTTATTCTGACAACGCCTAAATTGCTAAGCATTATGTCACATTGAGCAAGAGCCTGCAACTAAGAATATTGTTAAAAACAGAAAAAGAAAGACCTTTGGGGACCCATGTCTTCTATCTAATGAGGTTTATATGTGTGTAATACAGTCAGCTTTATTCCAAAAAGCATGTGGCTGGTGAACTCAAATGAATACAAATCCTCTGTCTCACTTTGAGTGTTTCATTGTATGTTCCACCAATTACAACCTAGCACACGTCCCTTTTATTCCCCCTTATAAAGTAACCAGTGTTTAAAATGTAAAAAAAGATCATATACATGCCATATTGCAGTTGGGTCGTATCAAAACCTTTTCAACTAACCATAAACAGTTTACTTACCAAAGAAAACCTTGATAGTTTTACCACCAGAAAATTCCATTATATCCATTTTGTTATTTGGGGCAAGTTCAAATTGCCAACTAGTGGTTTATAACTCACAATTTACATACTTGAGATATAATTGTATTCACTTTTGGTTTTGGTTCATAAGTTTAATGTATTCCAGTTCTAATGAAATTGCCATCATGTTTTCTGGTCTTTTTATTTCCAAGGCACATGATTTACACATGAAATTTTAACAATTTGGGGTTGAAAAAAATACTAAAGGCTGTGACCTTAGGAGACTAAAATACAACTTTTTAAACAGTTGGTTGGCAAATTGATCTCAACCCAAATCAACAGGTAGAATGTGATTAACCATATTACAATAAGATTACCTTATTGAGACATATCCTAAAGCTATTGCCATAATCAAAGTTGCCTAACATTTTGACAACACATTGATGAGTGCCTATCTTTAGTAAGGAACAGTTCACAGACCAACATTACATATGTCCTCTTTCCCAACAATACGACAAAGAACGATATTGAAAAATAAACCAGAAACTGACCTGAGGATGGCTCAAAACATTTTTTATCTCCTCCTTTCTTACACCAGGCAACCCTAAAAGGCAATGATTAACTTGCAACTGCACCTCCCCGACTATGTTCAGCCTATGGCGAAGGAGCAAGTCATAATTACGGTGAATGCTCCCACCCACAGAATTCTCAATTGGAAGAACTGCTTTATCCACTAACCACAGTTCAACAGCCTGTGAAATGAATCCAGCTACATCAAGGTAACAATAATGGGAAAATAAATTCAATACCGACAAACATACAACAATAAAATCCTAAAATTCAATACCAATAAAGTAATAACAACTATATGAACCTTGAATGCTTCTTCAAACTGGTCACATGGGACAGTCTCACACTTGGGGTATGCCTTCAGAGCTGCAGCCTCACTATATGCTCCTGGTAACCCCTACATAAAGCAATACAACCAACATGAGATTAACAAGAATGCAATGGGCATGTTGAAGAATAATAATAAAGAACCGTACCTGATAGGCAACCCGCACTTTTGAACCATCTTTTGAACAAGAAGATAAGTCATTTGCAGACAAAGGTTCTGCAATTTATTCATAAATTCAAAGCCATCATCAGATTGCAAAAAAAAGATTACATCACATCATATCAATCTACATTGTCCAATATCTAATCATATGATCTAGCAAATCAATTATAGGCAAAAATCTGTTCTTTCAAAGAGAGTACAAGTCTCAATGATTGGAAAACATTAAAAAAAAAACCATTCTATGTTGTCTACCAAATAAAAAATAAACATAAAACATTGATAAAGCAAAGAACTTTCAATTAAAAAACAAATGTGAGATTGAGTTGACTTACTAGGAAGAAGGTTCAAATCCTTGTGAAACCCTCCGGACTCATTGCCCTGAGTCCTTTCAATGCCCCAAGAAGGTTCAACACCAGACACGTTTGGCTTCTCATCTTCCACAGAAGTAATAGCTCTCTGAGCCAAAACAGCCAAACAACAACATTCCCATTTGCGAGACTTTTCCAAATCGAACCTCAAATTGAAAGCTGACCCAGAATTCCTAGACCACAAATCAGAACAAGGAGTTCTGGGACAAACCCAGATAGGAGAAGCTTTGAGAGCCATAAAAAAAAAAACACAAAAACAAACAAACATACAAAGAAGAAACCAATCTGGGAAACAAAGGAACAGAAAGGCTTATTTAGACAAAAATGCAAAGGCTTTGTGGTTGGTGAGGAGGGGGAGTTTGTTGGGGGAGTTGGGTGAAACCCAGTAGCAGCATTGTCAAGGAGGTGGACGAGAATGGTGGTGGGGTCTGGACCCCACAGAAAATAAATGTTATATTCAGCCTGTACTTTCCACTTTGCACTTTGCACAAGTGAAAATGGATTTTTTTTTTTTTTTTTTTTCAATTTTTTTGGTGTATGACTTTGTGAGAGAGTTTGATACTTTTGATTCAACTTTGTGAGAGAGTGACCAAGTCACTGAGGAAAGAAAAGAAAAAAGAAAAAAAAAATGTTAAATATGAGAGAGAGGTAGGTGAGCAAAATGTTGGTGACGTCTCAGACTGCAAGTGAGAGAGAAAGAACTATTTATTGTTTATTTATTTATTTATTAAAGTATTGGAGGCTGTATACACGTGTAATCTACAGCTTAGCAGAGGAGAGGAGGCATGGAGATAGAGAGAGAGAGAGAGAGAGAGGTAAGACTTTAAGCTAGATGAATTTTCGCCAAAAGTGTTTTCCAATTCTAGCAAAAGAAAAATTAAGGATAAAAAAGCAAGAGCTAAAAAGAGCATGTGCAGCGGGAAAAAACGAAGAAGGGAAAGCCCTTTTACAGACAGCAAAAAGGAGAAGTCGCAAGATACAGCCTTGTAAGGTCTTCTGATGTAAAGATAGTTTTTTGTATTTTTAATCTTTATTTGTTTTGATGAAAATTTTTATATAAAGATAGTTTTTCACTATTTTTGATGTAAATATAATTTTTTGTATTTTTAATTTTTATTTGTTTTGATGAAAAATTTTATATAAAGATAGTTCTTTACACTTTCTCTTCATTTTTTTTTGTTTTTGGAAGAAAGGGAAAATTATCTATTGAATTTCTTTATTTAGTTTGATATTATGATATAAAGTTATTTTTCTTAAAAAAATTTCTGAAAAATAACTATATTTCATGTCAAGTTAAACAAGGGAAATTAATAAGAGATAGTTTTCCAACTCATCTTAAGGTAACTATCAAATATGGTTATTAAAAAAATAATAAAGGTAGCTATAAAATATAAGAAAATTAGATAATTTTCTAGAAAATGTTATTTAAAAAATTATTCAACTTCCATAAATTAAAACAAACTAAGCTTAAGTGGGAAAGTCTTCTTTTTTTTTTTTTTTACTTTTTTTTTAATAACAAAGGGAGATTGCAAAGTGCTCTCCAGGTTCGGGTTTAACTGTTCAAGCTGTATTGCATATTTATATTTCTTGATTTACATTGTGTTATGTGTGACAACTAATGAATGTACAAAATCACATAGAAAGAAGTAATTGGTCTTTTAAAAAAAAAAAATAGAAACCATAATAAGAAAGAAGTAATTGGTTTTTTTTTTTTAATAGAAACTAACATTCAAAATGAAAGTTCACTCAATTTTCTCACATTGGTTGTGTGTGTCTAGTGTTCGTTGTTTATAACCCTAATCTACAACTACAAATGTTAGACTTTTTTGTAGTTGTACTTTGATTATGTAATGTATTATAAACTCAGTTTAAAACACTATTGTTACTATTTTCATGTATTTTTTAATAAGTATTACTGTTTACTCAAAAAAAAAATCACTCAATTATAATAGATTTTTCAACCTCTTTTTTTATTCAATATCAAGCCATATAAATAGAAAAATAAAAAATTATTATCAATTTTATTATAAAAAGTTTACCAACTTACGTGGTGATAAGTTTAATTGCCACCAGTAACATAATTTATAAATTTATAATTTTTTGTATTGTTTTTAAAAGTTAACACATTAATTTTAAAATCTATGTAATTTTTACTATCACTCTATAAGATAAACACAAGATTTACATTAAAAAGAAGTACTTCCTTATCTATTGCAACTACATAAGGTTTTTAAGTTTCTAATATATAAGGTTTAAATAGACTAAATTAACAAACCTAGCAATTTATTATTTACCCAACTCCAATAATAACAAAAACATGAATTTTATTTTATTTTGATAGTTGGGGGTGTAGGAATTTGAACCATAGATGTCTACATTAGAAAAACCTTTATTTTTAGAGAAAAAAAATATTCATTCACTTGAAAATTGTATTACATTGCGTTCAACTATAGCATTAATCCACTATGGGTTCTCTTCTTGCAAGACAACTTACTTATTGCATGCATATATAAAGGCATGAGCTATAAAATTGTCCTCAAGTTTAATGTGGTGGAAGGGTGTGATGTCGAAGTCCTTTAATCAAGAAGTGGAATTGGAATTTAACTTTAGGAGCAAAATTTATAACTAATATACATATATCTCTATACACTCACAGACGTACCTAGATTTATACGCATCATGTATGATCACAACACACATATACACAATACTTAAAGACCAATATTTACAATCAAATGCCACTTGTGTGAATATTAAATGGCTTTTTAATGTTAAAAACCAGAAAATGATATATGTTCATTATATTGTATTAACTTTCTCGGTTTGATCTATCTAAATAAACTAAGTTGTAATTTTTCATTGTCAAAATTGCTCTTTTAATTCTCATATAATGGGTTTCTCAAAAAAAAAAAAAAATCTCATATAATGATTTTTTGTAATTAGATAAACATTAAGTAAAGCTTATATCGGTTTTTGTTGAGCTCATAAATTGATTAAACTATAACAATTCTAAACTATATAGTAACCATTTGTGCACTTAAATGTTTTTATAGTTCAACTTGAAAACATTATCAATTTATGAACATCATTAGATAATTATTTCCAAATTTTATTACTTCTACACATTTTTTATTAATAACAAATTAATAATATGTTACCACATAAAGAGTTTAAACTCATAACACTTTTGCAAGGTAATAATATTGTTTTTTTGTATTTTTTTCTCTATTCTCTATTTTTTTCGACATTAAAGTTTTATAGAAAATTAATGAATCATTTTCTAAAAACCATTTTTTAGAAAACTATTACATTTTTCTATGTTTAGTAGCAAACTTGAAAATAAGCCAGAAAACATTTCCTGGTGTGTGGTATGCACAAAAAATTATTAACATTTTTTGTATAATTCAAAACAAGAATCCGTGGTTTACTTTTCAAGGGTGAGCACAAAGGGCCCTACCTTAATAAGGTTATGTGTCGTAAAAAAATTGTATACTTTATAAATTAACTAATGTAATCAAACTAAATTTAAAAACCACATATAAATTTAGTTGGGATTAAAGCTTTGTTGGGTTTGCTTTAGATTTCTCATACTAAGCATATATTTGACATATCAAAACTTCTATTAGGCTCCATAATTACGTTCTGGTTAAAAAAGAAGACACTATAATTACGTTTTCTAAGCCTAAATCATATTAGTTTTCTTTTGTTACTACAAAATCTAATGTAAACTACTGGCTTGAATATTTAGCTCACATCTTCATACGGCTCAAAAGAAAATATTGAGATATTTCAAAACAAAACACACAATACATTTGGTATTCTATTAATAGTGAAGATTAAACATCTATCAAGTATAAAGTATTTATTTTTAGTAGCTTAAGTAAGTGAGAGAGAGAGAGAGAGAGAGTTCTAACCATTTGTCATAAAGTTATAATATCATTGGTATTAAAGAAGTCAACAATGAGAATAAATAAAAACCAAGCGTGTTTCAAGCCACATAAAGATATTATTTTATTCATTTGTTTCATGTTGTAATGAGATAGAATTGTTTTTGTTTTCCAAAAATTTTTAGTAAAAACGACCTCTAAAAAATGTCTTATATATAGTAGAGTTTTCACTGATTAAAGATATATTTTTTATCGTTATCTTAATTTTTTTAGTGCTATTAAACATTTAAAAACACGAAAAAATATCTTTACATAAAGTTTTCATATCTAAATAAACAGAAAATAATAACTTTTGCTTCTTTATTTCCCCCTTTTATTCTATCCTTATTTTTCTTTTATAACTTTTGAACCTTAAGAAACGTTGATATAATAAGAAATATTTGTTTATATATATTTTTTCAATGAAACTTGCCATATAAAAGAGATATAAATATATATAAAAAATATAAATAAAGATCGTGTAAAACTAAAAGTAAATATATATATATATATATATATATATATATATAGGGCAAGCTTTGATGGGGCCAGTCCACTTGGCAAATTTTGTCACCACCTATCTCTACGGTCATTTCCATTCTCATCTCTTTGTGACTAAAGATATGTTTGGTATGCTGTAATAACTTCTGTAATGGAATAATTATTCATGTGTAATAGCAATTTAGTTATTTGGTTGCATCTTTATTACATTGATTAGTTATTACATTGGAATAATTACTCTTTAAATTGAAAAATAGCTATTTGTTTTTAAAATTGATGTAATAACTATTCCTTAGTGCACATAATAGGTTTTAAAATTAATATATTTCCAAAAATATAAAATTTCCTTATACATTATCTTTCACAAGCTTTCCATATGTAAAAACCAAACTTATAGATAGTAATAGTTATTCCATTACAATGTCTTCTATTCCAAGTAATAAATATTACTATTTCTAATGTAATCTACATTCAGTGTACCAAATGTACCCTAATTGTTAACGAATCAAAACTTCCAAATAAATATGGATTGTTGTTCCCGTTAAGATTGCTCTGTCAATGGGGGTTGTTGCTTTCCACCAATTCTCATTGTTGGATAAACAAAGTTTAGCTACAACATTGGTTGTAGCCTAAAGTTATGACTCTATTCTATATCATTAACATTACTACATATTTCAAAAATCTAACCGTTGGATTATATGTTTTTTATGCTCTTAATACACATATTAAATTTTATGCCAATCGGATATTATTTACTATATGATTTATAAGATTATATTTTATGTATAATATTAAATTACAAAAACTTGCAATTTAAACAAGTTGTTGATGACATAGTGTTGGAACATTTTAATATTAATTAATTAAAATGAATAAATATTACAACATAAATGTAAAGATGTGGGAGTGAATATAGAAGATGAGAAATTAGTGAAAATGTTTAATCCCACATTGAAAGTAAGAGACTATTTTATTCTTTTTAATTGTAGTGATTAATGGACTAATATGAATTGAATCAGATATTGGGCTAGATACGTGAGCAAATGAGAGGTGAATGGTGGAGGTATCAAAAATGGAAATGAATAGCCAACCAAGGGCTTGAATCTCCTTAAAAAGAGCGAGTGTTGCCCTTCAATCTAAATAGTATTGTGTAATTTTTCTCTTTAAATTAATAATATTTAAAAATATTATTCAGTTTCTCGTTGTGTTATTTTCATTATTATTGTGTTTGCACCAACAATTTTAAGGAAATTCAACACATGGAGCCTACACAAGAGAAATCAAATGAGCTTGTTGGAGATCTTAACAAGCCCTTTCGCTTTAAGAGAGCCCACTTCAAGAGGTGGAAAGGAAAGGTCCTCTACTACTTGAGTCTTCTTAAAGTCGCCTATATCCTCATTGACAAGAATCCATCAAAAGTTTCTACCGATGAGATAAATGAGGAAGAATTTAATCTCCATCAAGGAAAAATAGATAAGTATACAAAAGATGAATATAATTATCACTCTTATCTTTTGAATTGTCTTGCCGATCATTTTTATGATTATTATGATACAACTTATAATTCTGCCAATAAAATTTGGAAAGCTTTTCAAAGCAAGTATGATACCGAGAAGGCTAGTGCAAAGAAGTATGCTGCTAGTAGATTTTTCCGTTACCAAATGGTGGATGGAAAATTGGTGGTGGATCAAGCACAAGACTTCCAAATGATTGTGGCAGAATTGAGATCCGAAGGCATAAAGATTGGAGACAATTTGGTGGTAGCTGGCTTAATTGATAAACTACCACAATCTTGGAGGGAGTTCCAAAAGACTTTGCGGCACAAACAAAAAGAGACATCCTTGGAGACTTTGACGCATCCGTGTGGAGGAGGAGGCTAAAGGACAAGATGCACTCATGACACAAGAGAGCAATGGAAAAACCACCACAATGGTAAACCTTATTTCAGCCAATAATAATATGCCCAAAAATCATTTTCCTAGAAATGGTCAATTAAAGCCTAAAAAAAGAGTTTTCAAAAATAATAATAGACCTCAAGGAAAGGGAAACTCGAATAAAAATTACAATAAGAACTAAGGACCCCTTTCACAAGATCAATTTAATAGATCTTGTTTTGTCTGTGGCAAGAGTAGGCACATTGCTCGATTTTACAAATTTCAGAAACGTAAATCTATCCTGCAGGCTAACATAACCGAAGAGCTTTTAGTGGCTATGATTATAGACATTAATATGGTGTAATATGTTGAAGGGTGGTGGGTAGATTTTGGTGCTAATTGGCATGTCTGTTATGACAAAAATTGGTTCAAGTTGTACACTCCTTTTGAAGAAGAGAAAACTGTTATGCTTGGTGACTCTAGCAAAACTAAGGTTCTTGGGAGTGGTGAGGTTGATTTGAAATTCACTTTGGACGTGTGCTAACATTGAAAAATGTACTTTACACTCCATCCATGAGGAAGAATTTGATGTCAAGTATTTTGCTTAATAAGGCTGGCTTCAAGAAAACTATGGAATTTGATAATTATGTAATCACTAAAAAAGGATTATTTGTGGGCAAGGGTTATGCTTGCGATAGAATCTTTAAATTGAATATTGAGAATAATAAAGCATCTACCAGTTCAATTTATATGCTTTCTTCTATTAATTTTTGACATGCTCATTTGTGTCATATAAATAGTAGATATGTGGGAATTATGAGTAGTTTAGGATTAATTCCAAGACTGTCAAAAGATTTTGAAAAATGTGAAACTTGTAGTCAAGCTAAGATTACAAAAAGGCCTCATAAAAGTGTTGTAAGAAATACGGAATTGCTTGAGTTAATTCACTCTGATTTATGTTAATTTGAGGGAATTTTAACTCGTGGAGGAAATAGATATATTATCACTTTTATTGATGATTTCTCAAAATATACAACTCTTTATTTGTTGAAAAATAAAAGTGATGCTTTTGAAAAATTTCAAGATTTTTTAAAAGAAGTTGAAAATCAATTTGGTAGAAAAATAAAAAGAATAAGAAGTGATAGAGGCCTTGAGTATGAATCAAGTGCATTAAACTCATCTGTTTAGTCTTTGTGAATTATATCCATGAAACTACTGCACCATATTCACCTGCTTCTAATGGTGTGGCTGAAAGAAAAAATAGAACTTTAATTGAGTTAACAAATGTCATGTTAATTGAATCTGATGCACATTTACATTTTTGGGGTGAAGCTATTTTAATTGCATGTCATGTTTTGAATAGGGTGCCACATAAAAGTCTCATACCACACCTTTTGAGATGTGGAAAGGACATAAGCCAAATTTGAGATATTTGAGAGAATGGGGTTGTCTTGTTTATGTAAGGCTTACTGACCATAAAATACCTAAATTAGGTATAAGAGCTACTACATGTGCTTTTCTTGGTTATGCAATTAATAGTGCAGCCTATAGTTTCTTTGATCTTGAAAACAAAATACTTTTTGAATCTGGTGATGCAATTTTTCATGAAGAAAAATTTCCTTTTAAATTGAAAAATAGTGGGGGTGAAGAAAATATTTTGTCACAACCTAGTTCTTCTACTGCACATCTACAAAATCAAGAAAATTTTGAAATGGAACCTAGAAGAAGTAAAAGAGCTAGAGTTGAAATGGATTTTGGTCCTAATTATTATGTTTTTCACATTGAAGAAAATCCTCAAAATTTAAAAGAGGCTTTAACATCACTTGATGTTATATTTTGAAAAGAGGCTGTAAATGATGAGATGAAATCTCTAATTTCTAATAGAACTTGGAAATTAGTAGATCTTCCACTGGGTTGTAAGACTATAGGTTATCCTTAGGAAAAAATTGAAACCAAATGAATTAATAGATAAGTTTAAAGCTAGACTTGTTGTAAAAGGTTTTAAACAAAAAACTGATCTTGATTTTTTGATACTTTTTCTCCGGTAACAAGAATTACATCTATTAAATTGTTAATTGCTATTGCTGCAATTTTTTATTTGAAAATTCATCAAATGGATGTAAAAACTGCTTTTCTAAATGGGAACCTATAGGAAGAGATTTATATGGATCAACCCGAAGGCTTTTTAGAGCTTGGACAAGAAAGCGAGGTATGTAAGCTAACTAAATCCTTATATGGCTTAAAACAAGCACTTAAGTAGTGGCATGAAAAGTTTGATTCTTGCATGATTGAGAATTGCAGGGTCATAATCTGTAGCCTAAGCCCAAAAGATCTGGGATATGAGCCTAATGAGCCCAATACAATGAATTTGTAGAGAGTGGGTGAAAGAGCTGGGCTCCTAGCGAATGGATTAACAGATAACAAGGACTTAAAAGATGAACAAATACAAAAAAACACTGATAAAGCTTGATGAATTGAATATCTGAGGAGGTGAATTGTTATTTGAACAATTGATTTTGAGAGCTAATACAATCCTTAGTGCTACGATGATTCTTTTTCTCTCTTCTCTCTCTCTATTTTCTAATCTTCCTCTTTTTCTGGGAGGTGTTTCACATTATATAGTTTCTTTTTAAACTATCCTGATTGTACGCTTGTTCATCATCTAAGCCCCCACTTGAATATATGTCCCATCAGCCATCTTCTTTGGCTCTCCATGAATGGTGGTGGTTGAAACTGCACTATTCAGAGGTCTTCTCCACATAAATGTGGCCAGAAAAGTTGTTACAGTGCATTTAATGCGGTGGTGGCAGCCTTTGTTTCCAGATATTTCAATTTTCTTACCATCTTTGCATGTGCCTGAAGTTCATCCTCATCGCTGGATCCTCCTAGAGGGTCACCTAAATTGCCTAAATATCTGTTTGACCGATATTCTTTGTATCCGAGGAGTATAAACTTCTCGGACTATATCCCTTCATTTTTTCTTTACGTAATTTTACACTCTGAGTCTCCCCTAATCATTTATTCCTCCTCGGACGTATTCATGTCCTGGAATAGGGCCCAAGGCACAATATACCAATTTGGGCTCTTACCCCTACAAGAATTGTTATAAATCAAATGATGTGATAAATGTATTTATTCTAAATCATGGAATAATTTACATGTTGTTATAAGCCTCTATATGGATGATATATTGATTTTTTGCTCATATATGCATATTATAAATGAGACAAAAAATATGTTTAAAAGCCATTTTGATATGAAAGATCTTGGTAAGGCTAGTTTTATTTTGGGCATGAAAATTACAAAAACATGTGATGGAATATTTTTTGATCAATCACATTATGTTGAGAAAATATTGAGAAAATATAATTTTTCATGATCACAAAAGTGTAGCTACTCCTTTTGATTCTAGTGTTCATTTATTTCCTGTGAATAATGATGATGAGATTTTTAATCAAAAGGATTATGTTAGCATCATTGGTAGTTTGCGTTATGCTATTGATTGTACTAGACCTGACATTGCATATGCAGTAGGAGTGCTTAGCAGATTTACTAGCAAGCCTAGTAAAGATCATTGGATAGCTATTGAGCGAGTCATAAGATATTTAATTGGTACCGAAAGCTATGGCTTATTTTATAAAAAGTACCCTGCTGTAATTTAAGCTTTTAGTGATGCCGATTAGAATACTTTGTCAGGTGATTTTCTCTCTACCACTGGTTATATTTTTACCTTAGGTAGTGGTGCTATTTGATGGAAATCTAAAAAGCAAACAATAATTGTTAATTCAACAATGGAAATTGAATTAATAGCATTAGCTTCAACTAGTGAAGAGGCAAATTGACTTAGAGATTTGATATATGAAATTTCACTTTGGGAAAGCCAATTCCACCTATATTAATTCATTGTGATAGCATTGCCACAATTGGTAGAGTTAGAAATCGTTACTACAATGGTAAATCTAGACTTATAAGAAAAAAGTACAGTATAGTGCGATCTTATTTGAGTAGTGGCATCATAACTGTGGATTATATTAAATCTAATAATAATTTTGCAGATCCATTTACCAAGGCCTTGGCAAAAGATAGGGTTTGGAATACATCGAGGGGGATAGGACTAAAGTCTATAGAATCATAAGCCATGTATGAGGATACTTAACTCAAGGACCAGAGATCCTGAGAATTGGGTTCAATAGGAAAAACGAATCATATGATGGTTGTAAGAAATGCATTATTATTTTTTAATTATTTATTTTGTAAATAATTTTTTAAATTGTTCATCCCTATGATGTAAGCGCATTTATCTTGTAATATGGAGAGGTTGAGTAAAAAAACTCGTAATGAAATTTGTAGCTCATATGAGTGAGGTGTCAGAATTATAGGAGCACCCTTGACAAAATTTCACCTATGTGAGTGTGGGGGTGGGGCCTCTTCCTATGAGATTTGGACTTAATCTCAAATACACTCTTGAAACTAGGATCAGCACATGGCCGTAAAGTGCTAGTTACAAAAGCTCATGTCAACACCTGGGTTGTTATGTGTAAGCAATCATGCTTAATTTTCCTAAAGCAGTCCTAGTTCAAGTCGGAGACCACTATGACTCTAGAGTTGAGGTCGCTGTTTTACTAAGTGAAGGTTTAATGCAGAGTACACCTTCATGATGCATAGTGACCCGTCTTTGCCTAGTAATCTCTCTTTAACTAAAAAAATTTAACATTCAAATGAGTGGGGGATTATTGGAACATTTTAATATTAATTAATTAAAATGAATAAATATTACAACATAAATGTAAAGATGTGGGAGTGAATATGGAAGATGAGGAGTTAGTGAAAATGTTTAATTTCACATTGAAAAGGAGAGAGACTATTTTATTCTTTTTAATTGTAGTGATTAATGGGCTAATATGAATTGAATCAGATATTGAGCTAGATATGTGCGCAAGGGGGATGTGAAGGGTGGAGGTGTTCTTGGCAAGGAAGGATGTTCTTTCTGGTGGAGTTTTGGGCTTGAACACTTTGTGCAGAGGTTGTTCTAGTCATACGACACTTGTTGGACTATTGTATCCTAGGGGAGACAAGTCAGAGAAGGTTTGCACCGGTTACAAAATTTAGCCAACCAAGGGCTTGAATCTCCTTAAAGAAAACGGGTGTTGCGCCTCAGTCTAAATAGTATTGTGTAATTTTTCTCTTTAAATTAATAATATTCAGAAGTATTATTCAGTTCTCATTATGTTATTTCCATTATTATTGTGTTTGCACCAACACATAGTTATTGATCTTTAATTTTCTAAAAATTTTACAAGTATAGAGGATATAAGAAGAAAATGTAATCC
The DNA here is from genome assembly GCA_030820535.1 of Quercus parvula. NCBI lineage: Eukaryota > Viridiplantae > Streptophyta > Magnoliopsida > Fagales > Fagaceae > Quercus > Quercus parvula. The sequence continues at coordinate 13,560,335 of JAUAME010000002.1, read as the reverse complement.
AATAGTGGATTTGTAAAAATTCACCTCCAAGAAAAAGATATTGAGTAAGGTTGTAGTTTTAAGTTACAACCAATTTTGTTTTGTAGCTAAACTTTGTCCTTGATGGATTACTTTGCGCTTTAGTTAATAATAATTAAAAAGAAAAAAAGATAGGACTTAATTTTTTTTTTTATAGGAAAGATAGTATCTAATTATTACTTAGTTTGTGGCTTTCAAAAAAAAATATTATTATTATTTAGTTTGTTGTGTGCTTTTGTGTTAAAATTCATTTTTCTCCTTTGTGTGTGTTTGTTTCTATAATATGTATATATATATATATATATATATATATATATATATATATATATATATATATATATTACTCAATATAAATTTTAGTACAATCTAAAATTAAAAAAAAAAAGATATATATAACTTTTACCATTACAATTTGCTATATGCTTAGCTCTTATATTTATGTGTTTTTATATCATTTTAAGGTTGTGCTTTTGTTAATAATTCACGTTGAAGAGGCAAGGATTCCAAAACATACAACGATCTTCGTCACAACATATCTACAAGAATCTATGGAAATTTAAGGAACTATTTTATTTTCATGTTCTATATATGTTTTCCAAATAAGTAGTCAAGTAGATATTAGGGGAGAGGGAGGTGAGATTCAAATCGCATACATAAGACATTATAGAAGATGCCATTATTATTAAACTATCACTTGAAATCCATCTTCATCTTCATGTCATGTTATAACAGGAAATGGTTTATCGTACAGTTTCACATCAATATTGGATGTCATAACTCATGAGTCATCAGTCATGATTAGATGCATTGAATTGTGAATTATCTTCACCAACTAAACTATATTAGTTTAACAATGATGCTTAATGTTGAGATTTGATATATGGACAAAACAAAGATTAGATAAGCCACCATCCCATCAAGCAAATTCAATTTGCCCTTCAAAGAGAAGAATCGCCCCTCAAACAATAATTAGACATCAAAGATAATTGTTTAACAAGACAGAGAATTCAAAGACAATCAAACACAATGCAATTGTGCTTTTATCTAACTTCTTTTCTTTCTTTCTCTTTCTTTTTTCATTTTTTATTTTTTAAGTATAATAAGCTATCCCAAACAAAAATCCAAAAACAAGTAAAAATCTTTCATGTGCAATACTAATAAAAAAAACCTCAAACTTTTTGTTTCTTTCATCCATAGAGTTACAATTCATGAATCATGCCATGTCATGTCACACGAAATTTTGTCTATTCTTTCCGGCTCAAGTAAAATTGACATGTTTTGTTCTTCTTATCTATATTGTATAACTAAGAAGAATTTTGATTTCTTGCTCAAGTAAAATTGGCACATGCACTAGTGAGTTGCTCCTGACGACTTGCTTTGTTGCTAATAATAGAATTAGAGACAATTTGGCAGCAAAATGGTAACGATTTAAAATCAATGAATATGCCTTCACTACATTCAGCCAAAAAAGAAGAATATCCCATCGCTACATTATCCTCCCTTTCCAATTCCAAATGGTGAAAACCCAACAATATTATTGGTTTGAGTAATTATATTTTTTTGTGAATAATAGCATAGAATTAATTATTAATACTTAGTGATTTAGGCAACCCTAGCTGTAAGTTAATGCAAATTGTGGGTTCCAGTTAGCTCAACTGGTAAAGTCTCTGATGGTTGTATAAGAGATCTGGGGTTCAATCTCCGCCTACACCAAAAACTGATTGGTGTCTTGGTTTGATGATAAAGAGCTATTATCAGGAGCGGACGCCATAGGTTGAAACTCTCTCAAAATAAAAAAAGTTAATGCAAATTAAATTAGTAACATTCTTAATTTTTCTCTCCCTATAGGCAACAAAAAAGTTGGTAATGGAAAATCAGTAACAGCCTGCATGTTAATGAGATACCTTTCGTAACTACAAAAAGAACATCTAACCAAAAATTATTTGAGGTTTAATTACCCTATGAATAGATATAGGGACGAGGTAATATATTTTCTTTTCTTCTGTATATTAATCATGCTTCACTTTTCATCCAAAAAAAAAAAAAAAAAAACTGATATTTTAGGCTCGAATTTAATGATAACCAACGAAGGAATGAGATGGTATATAGAGGAAATCTTTTACTTTTTATACATGCAGAGCTTCTCTTGAAAGTGAATGCTCTCATTTTGTGGAGTTGGCATGTTTGGCAAGTTTGGTGGAGATTTAATTAGTTAAAAATCTCCAATATCAATTAACTAACTAGTTCGGTGCATAGTTTTTTTTTTTTTTTTTTTTTAAGAATATTGAGTTGAAGAGATTTAAAGCTCGTATTGTGTATATCTAAAAGTTAGACAATTTTAGATATATATCACTGTAAGTTTCTTTAAAACATTTTCTCCTTCTCCATGTGTGTATTAAAATAATTAATATTCTCCAAAAAAAAAAAAGTTTGGTGTAATATGGTACGGTACAAAATCTATGCGCATTTAATTTTAATACATTAAAAAAAAATTCAGCATATAAATGAAAATGAAAAAGAAAAAGAAAACACAAAAAGACAGATATGGGTGTATTACAGATTTGGATGAAAAATTCAAAATTAAAAGAACGACATAGATTCTATTTTTTTTTAATTATATTCCAATTTAGTAACATATTTACAATTTAATTTAGTCAACTAATTAAGTATTTTTAATATTTAGTTTTTTTCTTTCAATTTTTAATTGTGTTTTCAAGTAAAGTAACAAGTAAGTGAATGAATGAAATAGTTTTTAATATCTTTAAAAAAAGAAATGATGTTTAATAGAATTAATGCAAATGTACACCATTCGATTGAAAAAAAAAAGGTATTAACTTATTGGTCTACCTATAATTCTTGTGAGAAAGTATTGTTGATCTAGAAGTAATAGATTCCCATATATATACTAGTTTTACTTTGATTAATATTGACCCGGCAATGCGTCATTTAATTCTTTTTTAACTCATCACAAAACCATGGAAGATCACCGGGAATGATACCTTAATTTGACCCCAACTAACTTTAATTATTTTTTTCTCTAGGTTTGTTCCACTTACTCATTCTCATTGGATGTGTTAATTAGGTGTTGAGACTTGAGATTTTAGCTTTAGACTTTAGGAATCACCCATTAATGCTTAGAGAAATCCATAATAAGGTTAGCATTAAACATATATGATGACAATCAAGACCTGTTTTTTAAAGAAATTAAAGAAAGTACATTTTTTGTTATTGGAGGAGAACAAAGATTAAATGACCACTCTTACATATATAGAAGAAATTTCAGCATCTTTGAATTACATCATTTTGTCCTCATTTTCTTATGATGATGACTGCACGTTTTTCACCTAACTAAAGGTGTTTGTGACACCAAATCCAAACTTGAAAAATAAAAATAAAAACCACTTTTGTTGTTGTTGTTGTTGTTGTTAGGTTGATACTTTTTTGACAGTGCATGAATGTTTGACCATATTTTATCGACTTTAATTGTTGAAACTTATGCAGTAATTATACTTGAAAACGTAATTAGACCTTCTATGTACATATATAGGAACTAAGAAGGACTTGTATATAGTACTTTAGTGATGTTTCTTAAGTTCCTCTCTTAAAATTCTACCATGTAGATTTTTTCTGATGAAATGAAGTGTATTCTTTAATTAATTAGCCACATGGCTGAATGTTAAGAAGAGAACCTAAAGAATAACATCTAAAGATAAGTACCTAAGTTTTGTCCATAGGAACTGTTCTACATTTCAACAAACCTATAAGAGAGAGTTTCAACCCTGAACGTAAAACGGAGAATTGTCTACATTTCTGGTTTTTCTTATATTGGGCACTGCACACTTATCACCTGGTAGCTAAAACGTTTGTGATTATAACTTACCTAACCAATTCGATTGCTGTTGTTGGGGTGGGTCAATATTGTACTAATTAACTCATGCATGAATATTTCTTGTTAACTGTGGTCATGATGGCGGTCTTGTTAGAAACATATCGCTGGGATATGTGTGGAGCCTATTTTATTGTTTTGGTTACCATCCCCCTAGGAGGCTCTAGACGGAATAAATTTAGGGTTGTTTGCTAATGTTGTTCGGTAGAAAATTTAACTCGAAATTTCCAACTTGTGAGAAACAAAAATAAAGAAAACATACGCCAAAGAAAAATAATCACACACACAAGACAATATTTATGTGGTTCGGTAATTTGCCTACGTTCATGAAATTGCAGGAATTTCACTATTATTAGAGAAAAATACAAGTGCGGCAGTACAATGTTTTAGTTTCTCAAGAAACGACAACAACAAAACTCTAATTACAAAAAGGTGTGTTTTCTACATCCTCCGCTCTATGGACTAAGCCTCAGAAAATCTCCTATTAAAAACCACACAACATTATTCGGGTCGGGTCGGGTCGTCAACTGGATCAAACATAACTACACTCCGCAAAACCCAACATGTTCTAGTAACATTGTTTATATTTTTTGGAAATTAATGTGGGTGAAAAAGTGTGTAGAAATACGTATAATGTTATAATATTGGTGTTCGTACGATTATTTAGTGTATATTATTTTCAATATTTGAATTCACTTTAGATACCTTAGAGCATCCATAGCAATGGAGCCAAATTTTTAGTTTTTAAGCACCACAAAAAGTCACTTTATCTATTTTACTTTCTCACATTCAACAGCAGTGGTTTTATTTTAGCTTTTAATACATTAAAATAATATAAATATTACAATAAAATAATATTTCATTCAACCACCAAAACACAACCACAACTACCATCAAATCATTGCATAGAGACACGGAGAGAGGAAAAGTAGTGCGAACGCAAAATGAAAGGCAGAAGAAAGAATAAAAAATCAGAAAAGTAGTGTGAATGTAAAATAAAATAAAATAAAAAAATTTATTTTCCTAATAATTTGACTAATTATTTATATTTCTATAATAAAAATTGTGTTTAATTTTAAATGCATCAATACATTTGCATGGGTTACATGCTAGTTAATATAGCATATAAAAACATAACTTAATTCAAAATTTCAAGTTTAATTATGAGTTTGGGTCAAATTATATTATATTAATTTCTCAAATCCTTTACTTTTTCTCCATGTGAGACTTCTAGAATTCCAGTCATGTACATGTGTATACTTGACAATCTTCTCTTCACATATAAGGCACGACCTCTCTATGGACAATGGACAACAAGTTGCTATTAGCTAGCTACCCCCTACCTATGGATTTATCCTTCTCCTGCACGTCATCCATAGGTCTCTCACACACAATCCATAGGAATAAAATGCATGTCACCCCTATACGTTTATAAATGAAAATACTATATGTCCGCCTTTGTTGGGACCTCGAATTACATCGTTCTTCTATGCCTTGTGTGATGCACACTTGTGTAAACTTTAAGTACATGCACCTTGTCCCAATTGCAATTGTGAAAGAGACTTTTAATAAAATTGTTACACACCACCTAGAACTCTTAAAACACTTGTAGGGTGATAACATTTTGAGGAGATTTCAATTCAAGCCTTAATAACAAATATGAACATAAATTGGTCCAAATTTTTAAATCTATGGATCTGGTCCAATTATTATTATTATTATTACTCAAATTTTTTATTTTTTTCTACTTGTAGGATCTCCGCTTACATGTATATACCCAACATCATATTGCTCAAGCTAAACTGCTGCTCTTCCCACCGTTGTACTAACTCGTGCATGAATGTTTCTTGTGAACTGTAGTCGTGATGGTCTTGTTAGAAACATATTGATGGGATATGTGTGGAGCCTATTTTACTGTTTTGGTTACCATCCCCCAAGAGGAGGCTCTAGATGGAATAAATTTGATGTTCGTACAATTATTTAGTGTATATTATTTTCAATATTTGAATTCACTTTAGATACCTTAGGTTTTAGTTTACTGTAATTTCTTACATGCGTATAGTCCAAGCAATAAGGTGGTGTGTGTGTATATATATATATATATATATATTTGAACAACGTAAATATAAAGTTTGTGTATGTGTGTTGACCTTTTATGCTCTTTCTTTCTTTGTTTGCATCCCGTCTATCCGAAGTTAGGTTTCTTGTAAGATATGAAAAGAAAAAGTATTCTGCATTCTTTATGATCTAATCAATTGTAGATATAACGTATAATGAGAGGTGACTATGTTTGAGAGATAGCATCTTAAGGAGACCTTAATTCGGGCATTAATATAACATAAAAAAATACAATTTAACTCAAAAGTTTGAGTTTATAAGTTTTGATCAAATTATGTTATATTAATTCCTTAAATTCTTTACTCTTTCTCCATGTGAGACTTCCAAAGTTCTAGTCATGCATATGTGTATACCCAGCAATCATCTCTTCACGTATAAGTCATTGCCTCTCTATGGACCATGGACAACAAGTTCCTACTAGCTACCCCTAACCTATGGATTCTTCCTTCTCCTGCACGTCATCCAAAGGCCTCTCACACAATCCATGGGAGTAAGATTTCACCCCTATACGCTCATCAATGAGAACCTTGTACGTCCACCTCCATTGGAACCTCGAACTATGTCGTTCTTCTATGCCTTGTGTTGGGTTATAGCTTGACTCTAGTTAATTAATTCAATAACCCAAGTTAATTAATTAGATCAAATTACATGCAAACCATGGAAGCACACACAAATCACCAAATAAACTAGAGTGTAGCGGAAATTAAATTTGACATTGTGATTTGTTGACTAATAAGGAAAACCACTTATAAGACAAAAACTTCACTGAGTGATTTTCAGGTCACCACTCTCAAGAATAACTAATCAAGAAACAAGCAGTTACAAATATAAGAAATCTTACCACTACCTTAGACTATCCTAAAGTACCAACTTACAGTTGAACCTTAATATCAATCCCCAATTGGACTTGATCTTGTAGAGACTTTTTCCTTTGCACTGATCCTAGTACGTAACTAACTTTCTAGCAATTGATGTTTGTTGTTGGATGCAAAGTTTTTCACTTCAATACAAGTTGAATATTTGGAAGTACTTGGTTACAAAACTCTAAGGCGCATAAGAATGCAGTAGCTTCTCCAAAAGTGTGAGTTCTCCAATTGAGTTTCTGTATCTTGTGATGACTTTAAAATAAAGTTTTTATACATTCTACAAAACCCTAGTAATCCAAGTCATCATGGGCCAAAAATTTGATATGAGAATTTTGGATTTGCATAGCTTGATAGATCAAGAGGTATTGAGACTAGTATCAAGGTCCTTCATCTATTCTCGATAGATGCTAGCGTTGAGCTAGTACCGAAACTAGTGTTGAGGTTCACTTTTTTAGCCTTTTCGTCACTTGTTTCTTGGTGCAGTTTTCATGTCTTCAATAATACCACTTGATTAAGTTCTAAGACATACTTCATGATATTCTGTTACAAGTAAAGTTTTTTGTCAGAGGATATACCAACACATGAAAAATATGACCCTAGCACCTTGTATGATGCACACTAGTGTGAACTTTAAGTACATGCACCTTGTCCCAGTTGCAACTGTGAAAGAGACTTTTGATAACCTTGTTGCACCCCACCTAGAGCTCTTAAACCACTTGTAGGGAGATAACATTTTGAAGAGACTCCAATTCAAGCCTTAATAACAAATATGAATATAAGTTAGTACAAAATTTTAAATCTATGGATCTGGTCCAATTGTTATTATTATTATTATTATTATTATTATTATTCTCAAATTCTTTATTTTTTTTCTACTTGTAAGATCTCCGCTTACATGTATATACCCAACATCTTATTGCTCAAGCTAAACTGCTGCTCTTCCCACCGTTGTAACCTTGCAGATAATCAACAAGAAAGCTATGGAATTTAATATAGGGCAAGGCTTCTGTCCAGTGAATTTTTTCACTGGACACGACTAGATTTGGACACGTGTCCAAGAGTGGACACGTGTCCAAGATCCAACGTGTCCAGTGAAAAAATTCACTGGACACAAGCCTGGCCCTTTAATATATATATACACACATTGAAGCAAGGAATTGGATAAGTAGCTTTGAATCGAATTTAATGTTACCTAAAAATGTGAGTTTACAGGGAGTATGGTAAGGTGGGCCATGCAACAAAGTGACAAACAATCCCAGTGGGCCGGGGGTGCAGGCTTCCTTAGATATTTTGGCAAAGGTTTTTGGACTACCTAGTATTAAATGTGGGTTGAATTAATAATCCTTTTCCAGAAGAAAAAAAGAGCTACCACACCACGCCACTATAAATAGCTAAAGAATCTAGACACCAAAATGCACCCATTGATGTTGCAACCATATATAGTTTGCACATTCTGGATATGCACATATACACTGCTATTGCTATTATCAATTACATGCCAAAAGAAAAAGAAAAAGGAACTGGGACCTATACACTATGTCTCCTTTTCAAAACTTTCATTTTACAGTAGAAAAAAAACAATAATAATAAACATCGGATCAGTCGCTAGTGAAGCATAGGATATAGGCAAAGTTTAATACTTCTAAAACTTATTCTCAAATTCTCCATATACAATCAAAAAAGGCAGTCGAGCCATAGATAATGGGCAAAAGCATTAATTAGGATACAAAATTGCAACGATAGGTTGGCTATGTTCCATATAGTTAAAAGAGTAAATGAGTGAGTAATAATGAAATAAACCCCTTTTTTTTATAATTATTTTAATGAAGTAGACTTTGAAACTAACACGTGCCAGTGCAATAATAGAATAAACCCAATTGGACCAAGACAAGATAGACCCACATTTGATAAACATTATTTATTAGCGGGTCCAAAGTCAAGTCCGGTTGTTGGGGGCCTGGCCGGCTCTAGGTACGGTCCAGGGATTCAAATGAACCCATGAGCTGGGCCCAAAAAAAATTATATATAATTTTTTAATTTTTTTATTTGACCCTCCTAAAATAAATTTTGAACCCCTAGATCTTTTTTTTCTTTTTTTTTTAGCCTAACTGAAATGAACTTGAATATGATCATCTTGACAATATCTTATCTTGGTCTGTTTAAACACACACACACACACACACACACACACACACACACAAAACCAATTTAATTTAAAATATTAGGGAAAAATAGTAAGCCTAACAACAATAGTATAAATTTGTTTATCTTAAATCTAAAAAAAATCAGTTCGATCTTAACAAATTTGAAATAAACTAATGCATAAAAGTTTATTGTATTTAGATTTCGCTTGGAGTTCACTTAACTACAATAATTCATATGTTGATTGTATTTAAAAACAATAGATGATTTCCAAGATTTAATCTTAGCAACAATAATTAGTATCTTCATCGTATTTATAAACAATATGCAATGAACTTATAGTTTATATGAGAAATGCTATGGTCATAATACGCTCATAATAAAGCTAAAGTGGCAGATTATTACTAACTGTTACTAATAAGAAAAAAAAAAAAAAACAATTTCAATAATGAGTTTAAATTAGAATTAATAACAACTTATAATCTAATTAGTTGGAAAAATGGTGTGAAAATATTGTAGATGTAGCATTTCTCATTTTTTGTTCTCTTGCTAGTACATACCATGAAAATTTTTGTAATAAAGAAATCACATAGGCAGATTCACCTTTTCACCCAAAATGCATCTTTCTTACTGACCTCCTAAAAATATATACAGAAGGCGCCACTGTGTTGGGGTCATAGTAACTTTGGATAACACCCTCTGGCTACTCCACTAAAAATAAGCCCAATACAGAGTCTCCTTTCTCATTGGGCTTGTTTAGTTTGAAGCATGAAGTAGATTTGAGGCCTCGATCGGGTCATAGACAGGACAGGACATAACATACCAATCTTACAACTGAGTTACATATTTTATACTATGCTGTCTCCTACAATGGCCAATGTGGATAAAAAGACCTGTGTTTTAACGTTTCATGCGTTTAAATATACGTTTTGAATTTTTAAACAACATTATATATATTTTCATATATTTTTTCATCCACACATTTTTTTCATCCACATGTATATATATGAAAACTTATTTTGTATCTATTTGTATCTTATCTTCAAGACTGTTTCCGTTTGACCCGCCAGGGCTGGCTCCGATGTTAACCAAGTATTCTTGTGATAAATGGGATTTTCATTTTAAGAGAAAAAAAATACAAGCAAAGGTATTTGCAAAATGCAGTAAGATCTTAGCGTTACCATCAATAATAGAGAATAGGTGTAACAACTAACAAATAACAAATGAAATAATCCCAGCTTTCATCTTTTCTCAAAAGAACTCAAAAACCATAGCAATAACAATTACATCTCTCTACCAAATATATATGATAAGGAATTTGATTAAAAAACTAAAAGACACACAATCAAAGATTCAAAAGTAATTGAGCTGTGTACACCGGTGCATGGGGTTCCTGATGAATGTTCTCATAAGCGAGAAAATTGTGTCCCAACAGGGAAGTAAGATACAGGAATTGGAGGGGGGCTTCTCTTAGACTTGTTCTTCGATTTGGCTTCATTGACAGCTTCAGCTTTGCTACTACTACGTTTGCTATGTGCCCAATCCTCTCCTTCACATCCAATTCTGCTGCCAGAATCAGAGAAGCAAGTGAATAAGCTTGAGAAGAAAGCCATGGAAATAAAGCAGGCTAGCTCTTGAAGTTGTCAAAAATGAGTTCTTAGGTGAGAACTGGTTATTTTTTTACTTGGGTTCTTGAACATAATTGCTTGCTCTTCCTCTATTTATAGACTGAATTGAAGCTGATTATAATATTCATGAAGTTCCAAGAATTATCTTGGAGAGCTAGTTCTAGACGAAATGAGTCACTTCCATGGAGCTGTGCGGGAATGACAACACATGAATTGAGATTGGAAGTGCCTTCAGGGAACTGATAAGTATAGTGCTGGACAGTATATCTGGGCCATGCATGATTGGCTAGTTAGCGCCGTTGAAAATTCAAAAGAGACAAAAACAGCAGAATTGGTCATTTTTGATGCACACTGAAACATCAAGGAAAGGACCTTCGTTGAACATAGTTGCACTAATATCAGGACATTGCAAATATACTTTGTCATTGTCCATGGATAAAATGGAATAAAAATTTAAATTTTGCAATGTAAATCATATATACCAAATAATTGGGGGAAAAAAGGGAGAGGAGGGAGATTATAAAGAGAATCAAAATAGAAGAGAGAAAAAGAAAAGAGAAAAGAGAGTGAAAGAAGAAATAATGAAAGAGAAAAGACTTTTTTTTTTTTAATAGAGAATGAGAATTAAAATGAAGATCCTTAGATTTTGGGATTCTCATTTTGGCTCTAGAAAATAAAATTGAAAAAAATTGCAAAATTCATTATATGAAAAGGTTAATGTTTCACACAATATTTACATTTTTACATAAGATGTTCACATATTATACATTATATGAAAGAGTATGAATACTATTGAATGTAAATTAATCAAAAGCCATATGAAAAATACACGAAACCAAAACTTATATAGCACTATCAAATATAATAAATGCATTTTTTTTTTTTTACAAGATAGAAATTCTACTTTAATCTAATTTAAGTGTATATATGTGTGAAAACTTCCTTCTGGACTTGAATCCTGACCCTTGTCTCCCACACCCCACAAACACTTATACTTATGAAATGATCGTCGCATCAAGGGTGAGCGGTAGTGCAATTTATTTCATAAAAAATTTGGGAAATGTATTCATTATGCGAAACATCAACTTATTGTGTTTAATACCGTAGCCAGTGAACTACACGTACCATACAATATATTATACATCAACTCTTATTTATTGTATACAAAAATATTTTGAAAAAATATTAATTTTTTATGGTTAAATGTCTTCAATATTATTTAAAATGAAAATTAAATATTACTTATCAAAAGCCCTGTAATCCTTATTCTTTTTCCAATGTAATACGTTTAATTTAAAAAAAAAAATCCCAAAAAATTCAACTCCTGCTACTAGAGTTTTCCTATATATCTACAAGTATTATCAAAGCTCTGTAATTTCCCCAAGAACTACCCCATTCTCTATTATTTTCTGCAATTTCTAAAGCTTGTTAATTGGTGTATAGTGTACTTATTGTTTCTACTACCCTCAAAAGTTTCAAATTTGCCATTTTGCGATTTATACATCTCCTTGCTTTATGCCCTGTTTTTTTCGATGTGGACAAAATGCTTGTTTACACGTTAGGGAGTGTTTTACCACCATTCAAGATTGCGTTTGTTGGCAAAATTTTACAAGAATGGGACACTTGATAGAAGAATTGAGCATGACCATGAAGGTTTTGTCAATTTGCTTGCAGCTGGACAAGCAGAGAAGCAAAACCGTTTGAGGGAGAGAGATTGGATATAAATAGAAGACTACTTAATTTTAATGCAATTAAATGAGAGCAATTTTCTTAAAAAGGAAAAAAGAAAAGAGATTGGGTTTGTTGGAGGTCATTAAGCTATTTCTTATCTAAAGTGTATTTGTAATTTTATAAGAGTACTTTTTTTTTTTCTTTTTTTCTTTTTTGATAGGTTTATAAGAGTACTTGTTAATTGGTGTATAGTGTACTTATTGTTTCTACTACCCACAAAAGTTTCAATTTTGCCATTTTGCGATTTATGCATCTCTTTGCTTTATGCCCTGCTTTTTTCAATGTGGACAAAATGCTTGTTTAAACGTTAGGGAGTGTTTTACCATCATTCAAGATTGCGTTTGTTGGCAAAATTTTACCAGTGTGGGACACTTGATAGAAGAATTGAGCATGACCATGAAGGTTTTGTCAATTTGCTTGCAGCTGGACAAGCAGATAAGCAAAACCGTTTTGAGGGAGAGAGATTGGATATAAATAGAAGACTACTTAATTTTAATGCAATTAAGGCTGTGTTTGACTCAATGTAAATTTTAGAGTGTAAAATATTTTCAAGTGAAAATATTTTCAAGTATTTGATCGCATCACAAAAAATGCTTTGGAAAATATTCTAAGGTGTTTAGCTGTGTTCCTGAAAATCCTCTTGAGAACACATTCTCTCACATTTTCTCAACTTCTAAACAAATATTATAATAAGAAATCCAAATATATAAACCAAATCAACAAAAAACATAAACAAAAAAAATTCAATCTTTCTAAAAAATAAGCACCGATCGTGAGAAAGGGTGAGAGAGAGAGATTGAGAGATAGGTACAGGTAAAGGACCACAGATCAATGGGTGGGTCTGACGATGACAAGATCAGTGGGTAGGTCTGACGGCGACGAGATCGGTGGGTGGGTCTGAAGGAGGTGATGACGAGGAGATCGATTTGTAGATTGAAGAGGAAGAGAGAAGAGAAAGATCTTCCTTGAGTTCGAAAAATGATGGTGACGGCGAGGGTTGGGTTGGGAGTCGTGTTGGAGTTCAAGTGAGTGGTTTCTTTGGTAGGATGAAAATGTGGGTGGTTTGAAGGTAAAATAGAAGTGTAAACTATTTTACACTTTAGGGGTTGATAATCTACGGTCAACAGAAATCATTTTCCGTTTGATTGAATTTTCCAACCAATCTAAATAATCCTCGTGTTGTAAAATATTTTTCGTATTCCTTTTATAACTGAAACAAACATGGCCTAAATGAAAGCAATTTTCTTAAAAAATAAAAAGAAAAGAGATTGGGTTTGTTGGAGGTGCTCCATTCAAGATTGAGTTCATTAAGCTATTTCTTATCTAAAGTGTATTTGTAATTTTATAAGAGCATTTGCATCAGTTTGTGCAAAAATTAATATCTATTTTAGCATAAAAACTTATTTTTTCTATTTTATATTCTAACTTTTCAAAATACCCCATATCAGATTATCTATTTTACACAATATTTCATTAAAATATCAATTTTTCTTGATTTTTAAAATTATTTCTCTTTCTTCGCATACGTTCCATTAACTCTCTTTCTTTATCTTTGAAATACGTAAAGAAAGAATAAACAACTAAATATAAAATGAATAATGTCAGTGTAAATTTATATGGTTATTGTAGTAAACTTGTAAATTTACAAAATGATATATGGATTGATATGAATCATTTTTTTAAATAGAGTTTTAACCTATGGTATCTGCTTCTGGTGATTACTATTTTTATAATCAGACCAAGACACCAATCAATTTTTAGTGTAGGCGAGAATTGAACTCCAAATTTTTTATTCAACCACCAGATACTTTACCAGTTGAGCTAATTAGAACCTACCACAGACTGATTGAAAACTCTAATAAGGGCATTTTATTTCCATGGTCTTAAGATATTGTACCAAACATGTGGATTACAAAGTCATGATTCTATTCTTGTGTTATCATCAAACAAATAAATAGTAGTAATTATTCAATTATAACATATTGTATTCTCTATAATATCTGTTCATATTTTTATGTAATCGCTAATTTTCTACTACAGTTTAACAAACGTGCACTAAAGTGTTGACATTGGCTTTTTTTTTAAACAACATCGTTTTTCCTTTTCCAATCTGGGCTTTCTATTTTGTCTTTTGACATCGGTATTATCTCTAAAAATAGACATCGTTATATTTTTCTTCTGCTGAAAGCTCAAATTGCTAAAATGGAATACCCAAATTGTATGTGGCAAAGGCTGGATCATAATTCATATGCGGGCTAGCACCATCAGATAATCTGATCTAAAATTTCCTTAAAAAAACATTTGAACATACTGTACTTAATTTGGACCTTTGGGGTTTGGTCCAATTACTCCTAAACCAACAAGCAGCCCAACAAATCTCAGTAGACTTGAGCACTTCTAAGCACAACCCTTACTTTACAAAACACAAACTGAAGTGTGCTCAGCAAAAAATCCGAATGGATTTGGTAATTGGCTTAACTTGAACACATAGACATGGACATTGTCCCCTTTTCTCAGTTGCATGTGGTTACTACACAAACAGAACCAGACTCTGACCACTCAGCTTCTCTCTATGATCCATCACAATCACCAATACCCCCTGTTAATAAAAGAGCCGATTCATTAGCTACAGAGCAACAAAAGATTCAGGACAAAGCGTGTTATTAGAGGACAACCTGAGTAAGCCTGAATTAAAAACAGCTACAACCCCCTATAGGAGGGGCATCATATCCTATTAATTGTTTCCACCCAACTGTCTCTCATTTTATGTATAGCTAAATTATTTGCACGGTTGGAGACATGGCACCATTATTGGTTTGAAGTTTGGACCATTTATTATCCTCCTACATTTGCAGTATGCACTCCACTTGGCTATTTATCATGTCAGAGCCACGTTATATGGTTTATTTATTTGTATCGTTCCAATTTTATCATATGGTTTATTTATGAGAAATACTATGTTTACAATATTTTCACAATAAATTCTAAGTAACAAGTTATTACGTGTTGTTATTATTAGGACAAAAAAGTGATTCCAGCGGTATGTTCAAATTTAAAACCAATAACAATTAATCACTTATAATTTTTTGTGAAAATATTATAGACATAGCACTTCTCCTTATTTATTGGTGCCACAACTGCAATTTCCACTTAAAAAGTATTAAAAAAAAAACTAAGAAAAAAGTTAATGAATGCTCTAATGACATTTGTTAATGAACTATTTTAGAAAAAAATTTATGAGAAAAGAAAAGAAAATTAATATTTTTAAAAATGTTATAAAAACTTTCCTAAAATAGTTTATTAACAATTGTCCTAAAATACTCGTTAACATGATCCAAAAACTAATCTTAATCCCGAATTGGTTTGCACTTTGAAGTTTGAAGTTGGCCTAAAACCATATTGAAAACACACTAATTGTAGAGTGCTACAAGTAGCCTAGTATTACAACTACTATATATTATTGAAGTCCAAAAGTGAGACCAAAGTGCACATAGGTTCATGATTTTCATTCCTCAAAGTTTTGCCGTCCGAGATATCGATAAATAGCATGATATAAATTCAAACCAAATGGTGCAATAATTTTCATGCACGTAATTTACGAAAAGTCAAAAAGCATTATTAAAATGAGTTTGGCTAAGTCAAAAGCAGTATTAATAGGGAAGTAAGATACAGGAAATATTGGAGGGGGCTTCTCTTAGACATGTTCTTCGATTTGGATTCATTAACAGCATCAGCTTTGCTACTGGTCTACTACTACGTTTGCTATGTACCCAGTCCTCTCCTTCACATGCAATTATTTTGCCAGAATCACAGAAACAACTAAAGAAGCTTAAGAAGAAAGCCATGGAAGAAAAGTTGGCTAGCTCTTGAAGTTGTCAAAAATGAGTTCTTAGGTGAGAACTAGTTTATTGTTTTACTTGGCAGTGACGGCTCTGGGATTATGTTTTAGAGGAGTACTCAATAGTGTTGGAACTAGAAATTTGTTGTGGGGAATAAAAAATAAATTGATTATTTTTTTTTATGTGAAATTGATTATTTTTTTCTATATACAACTTTCATATTATATACAATAATCTAAAATAGTATTCTAAATATTATATACAATATAGTCTAAAAAAATTATTAAAGGTTTAAAGATTGGTAAGAGAACTATCATTGAATGCATAAATAAATATAATTAACTAACTAATCATATATTTTTGTCAAATTAATAATAATTTATTATATTTAATATCAATTATATGAAAATATATGATAAAAAAGAATAGTAAAACACCTGGAAGTAGAATTGAGAGTAAACATGAAACTAAGAAAACATAATAATTGATATAAGTTTATGCTTTTGAAGTGTATTTATTTATTTTCTAGAGAGAATGCTTATTTATTTATTTTTAATGAATGAGCAATTTTAAGAGTAGTGCTACTAATACAACACTTTCAAAGCAAAATCTAGGTGACAAGTTATTAAAGGTATATAAAAAGGTGATGTAAATTGTGGGTTTAGATAGAAACTAGTTACAACTTGTCACTTAACCTTTATTGTAAATTTATTGTGAAAAATATCGTGAAAGTAACACTAGAATGATTATATTCAAGCTCATTTCAGCAAGATTTAAAAAAAATTTAAAGTCAGGGTGTTCAAATTTTTATTTTTAGAGGTAAAACAAAAAAAATTATATATATTAAAAAAAAAAATTGGCTAGTTCAGGGGGTTCATTTGAACCCCCTGGGTTGGCTATAGGGCCGCCCCTGTTACTTGGGATCTTGAACATAATTACTTGCTCTTCCTCTATTTATAGAATGCCAAGTCTCAAGAAAATGGAAGCTGATTATATTCATGAAAATCCAAGAAGCATCTTGAAGAGCTGGTTCTAGTCAATATGAGTCAATTCCATAGACTTAGCGACACATGAACCGACGTTGGAGGTGCTTTCAAAAAACTGACGAGGAATTGAGGATAGCGTTGGACAGCATCTCTGGCCATGCATGACTGGCTACATATTTATCGTGGTTGAAAATTCAAAAGATACCAGTAAAATTAAACTATTCACAATCGTGCATTCACATTAGTCAATTATGATGTGCATTGAAATAACAAAGAAAAGATCTACGTTTAACATGGTTAAAGTAATGTTAGAGCATTCACATTAGCCTCGTCAAATTTTTAGTTAAATTAACCAAAAAAATTCCACTTTTTCTAGTTTAGCCATCTATGTTTTTTTTTTTAAATAACCATATATTAGCCTTAATATTGCAATACTATTTTAATTAAATATTATTTCTTCATATTCACATTTTAAACTCCAAAATCCACTACCACCCATCACAACCGCACATACCAACTTGATTTTAATCCCAAAACTCACCACCACTCATCACAATTGCACACCCAAGTAGCACAACCCAACAAAAATCCAACACAACCCACAACAATCCAGCACAATCCACAAATCCAAAACACCAAAATGCCACCACCACCACCTCAACCCACAAAACTCAACAACCACCCCACAAAAACCCAAAACCTTATGCAACCGACGCATCAACGCTGCTGAACCCAACCAAAACTCAAATTGGACCCAACCACTGTTACCAACCACCACATCCATTACCACCAACCACATACCGATTAATGATGTTGATTGATTCATGAGAGAGAGAGAGAGAGAGAGAGAGAGAGAGAGAGAATGAGTCATGGAGAGAGAAAAGAGAATAAAAGTAATAATTTTGTTAGTAGTAGTGAGGAGTAGTGTCTCACTGGTTGTAGCGAGGTAAATTAAATGTTAAAATTTTTTGATAGTTTGTTGAGATTGATGTGTGGCCTTTTTTGGGTTTTTTGCTACATTTTTTGGTGAGATTGATGCGAACACTATTTTAGGTCATTGCAAATGGACTTTTCATTATCTATGGATAAAATGAAATTTAAATATGTATTTTGAAATATAAATCTTGGTATACCAAATAATAGGGGAAAAAAAAGGAGAGGAGGGAGATTATAAAGAGAATCAAAATAGGTGAGAGAAAATGAAAAAGAAGAGAAAAAAGAGTGAAGTAAAAATAAAGAGAGAGAATATATATATATATATATATATATTGTTGGGTTCAAGTTATACCTGGTTTAACTTTAAGCAACGTTACACCAACCAATAACTTTTTATAGAATTCAAAATTTGAAAATCTCACCATTGAATTGCATGTTCTATATGTTCTCAACATTCATGTCAATCAAATGTTATTTATCATTTGATCCATAAACTCATCTTTTATGCATTATTTTAAACTACAAAAACTTGAATTTAAATAATTGATTAATGACATGGCTATTAATCATTGTGCACCTTGAAATTTTGTAAGCATGGAGAGTATATGAAGATAATGTAATCTAATGGTGGATTTGTCAAAATTCACATCTAATTAAAAAATATTGGATGGTGTAATATTGTTTAAAATTACACCAGGTGTAACTTGAACCCAACTCAAACACATACACACACACACAAAAACATACATACATACATATATATATATATATATATAATGAAAATTTTAGATTTAGGGATTCTCATTTTGGGTAAAAAAAACACAATGCAAAATTCATCATATGAAATGCTTATTGTTTCTCACGTATCCACATTGCATCAAATGTTCACATATTACATATGATCTAAAAGAGTGTAGACATGATATGAAAGAATGTAAACGCTATTGGATGTGAAACAATCAAAGTCATATGAAAAATACACAAAAACCAAAAACTTGTT
Source organism: Quercus parvula (assembly GCA_030820535.1). Classification (NCBI taxonomy): domain Eukaryota; kingdom Viridiplantae; phylum Streptophyta; class Magnoliopsida; order Fagales; family Fagaceae; genus Quercus; species Quercus parvula. The sequence goes on along the minus strand of JAUAME010000002.1, from coordinate 13,541,185 downwards.
GAACAATATAAAAAATTATAAATGCAATTTACTCTATAAATTTTTATTTTGTCTAGGTTTGATTGTTGTGTTTGGATTTTTTTTTTTTTTGGGTGGGTGGGGGGGGGTTTGTAAGTGCAGTTTGGTTGTGGTGAGCGGTTGTGAGAGACTGCGCCATCGGCCTCTTTTTGTAGTGTTGGGCCAACCCCACGTGAATGGGTGGAGTTGTGTTATTGCCTCTCAAAATGAAGATTCAACTGATTATATTTTCCCCTTTAGATTAAGAGTTTTACAATGGAGTCACCACTTATTTAATTATTGGAATAAATAAGAAAACCATAATTGAAAAATTCATCATTTTATTGATTTGAAATTAAATTTACATTGATCATAGGAAATTACGTGGCTTTGGTCGTAGATACAATCTAAGATAAAGTATATGTCTTTATTTCCTAGTTACAATCTAGAAATTGAAAATTACAATGATAAGCATTGATCGATCAACCTTTGATCTAAGCTTGAAGACTATATTACAAGGTAGAAAGGTGTTAGACACCCACCTTGTCCAGTGAAACCGGTCTTCTAAACTATGGTGGCCAACATTCATATTACATCATCCAATATGTCAATCAATTTGCATGTTGAATTTAATGTGCGTGCATGTGATAAATTCAATTTATTAAGTATTGCACTTGGATTGAAAAATAAGTTCTAGTGAATGTGTGTGGATGGTGATATCTTAGATTCAAAAATTTGAAAGAATTATGAAACAAACATCTTTTTCATATTTTTGATGTGGATTTAAGATCAAAACTAGTGTTATGTATGAACATGTGATGAACAACTAGGAACATGTAAAGAACACATAAGAACATTCAAACATATTCAAAAAAATTTAAATAATTACTATCATGCTATAATCTTAAATTCTCATCATGGCAACACAAAAAATAAGTTGTGGAAATGGATTATCATTCATGCAAGATCCATACGATGGAGGAGAAAACTCTTTGTAAAGGTCCTCAGAGTGGATAAAAAGAAGAGTTAGGAGGGGGAGAGTGAGTCTCACTTAATACCTTGAGTCTCAGAAATACCAAGATATGACAAGGCTATTCAACTTCACTAGAACTCAAGAGAGGAGAAAAGATGGGGGTTTTTGTGTCATGGAATGGAGGAGAAGGGGGGTTTATATAAATTCAAAATATTCAGAGAAATATCAATGAAATGATAAGCAGAGATCATTTGTTAGAAAATAATTTCAGCACAATTAACATTAATAGGTCTCAAATTAGTTTTCAATTAATAATAATAGGCTCCAATCACTCCCATTTCAGGCTTAGTTAGTTCAAATTTACCCTAATTAAAAGATAATTGCATAAATTATTCATTGAATAATTAATGTTTGACTATCTAATTAATTAAACGTGTGCAACCTTACCATAAAATGTAGTCCTAGCCAATTAAATTATGACGCGTCATTAATCTCAAATTGATTATAATTATAACTGTGGGGGAGTAAAACCTGGGCCCATGAGGTGGGCTCAGGTACAACGTTTCATTAACAATACGTCCGAGGAGAGGAAATCATAGGGAACCCTCGTAACTATCAGTAGAACGCGTAAGTATCCAGGGAGGTTGATCCGAGAGGAGTACTCTCCTCGGATATGACATATGTCGGTAAGAGGAGCCTCGACTTCCCCTTAGTCCACCTTCCAGGAAGTTCCAGAGGTGAAGATAGATTACCGATGCACATGGAAGGGATAAGGATGCAGAAATATCTTGGGAAAAAGCTGCTACCACCGCATTAAATGCATTACAGCAGCTTTCTTGGCCGCATTAATGTGGAGAAGACATCTGAACAGTGTTTTCAACCACCTTTGTCCCCAGAAAATCAAAAAGCTGTGAGAGTGGAGACAGAAACTCAAGTACCAGGCTAGATGGCAGACAAGTAGACGATAGGATCCATCAAAGAAGGACTATATAATGGAGTAAAACCTCCAGAAGAAAGGAGAGGAGAAAAAAAGAAGAAACATCAAGAAATAACTACTGTAGCATCTGGAAAAGTACAACCTAAAGGAAAGCATTTTATCTAAGATCATACCCCTCGGACCTTACTCGAATCCATTAATTAGTCCAAAACTTACTCCTCGGACATAAGATCTTAACTTGTTTATGTGTTTTAGTCTCCTCGGCCAGGTACTTAACCTTCAGTAACTGTTATAAGAATCGCTATTAGCCCAATTCTTTGACCCACTCTCTTACAAATTTATTGTATTGGGCTTATTGGGCCCATCTCCTGTTTCCATCTAGGTGTGGGCTACAATTTGTGACCCTACAATAACCAATTGGAATCAATTGTTCATAATCACATAGAATCGAACTCAATTTGTAATAGTGCATCTTGGCCATTAAAACTTGATTTGATGTTAACTTTCAATCTTATGGCCATATTAGGATTTATGACTAGTCGATTTGATTGTTACAACATTAAAATCATTTTGGTGAAATGAGATTAAGGATCTAATAACCAGAATCAAAATGCATATTTTAAAGGTGAAATTACCATTTTACCTTCCATATGAGGTTAAATGCAGGTTGAAAACTGGGGTGTCAATAGCGGTGGTGGGATTGGGTTGCCGATAATGGTTGGGGTTGCTGGTCGAGATTTGACTGTTGGGGTTGGGATTTCAGGTTTGGGTATTTTGATTAACCTAGTTTTTTAGTGGGTTGTGTTAATTGAGAGAACGACGAAATTTTCATCATTTTAAAAGTTGTTTCCACATGTGCGAATCATTGTGAACCACGTGTGAATATATTTTAAAGTACAATAGTTTGATCCAAGTCAAATTTCATATCAACGCTCCATTAGGCCATGTAAAACATAAACTAATAAACATAGACAGAATGACGAAAAATAAAATGTTTTGCAAAGTATAATGACAATAAAAGTGCTTTTGTGAAAATTTAGGGACAAAAATGATATTTTCCCTATTAATAATGTGGTGCCCAAGCTTGCTAAAAATCGGAGTTTGGGGCTTGGGCCCCCAATCTATTTGTTTTCTTTTGGGGACATTTTTAGCCCATAATGCGAGGTCCCCAGAGCAGTTGTTACTTACTATGGGCGGGTCCTCCAAGGTGGTTCACTAAGTCTGACTTTAAGTTTTGGTCGAGCATATGATTTTCTAACCGAGCTACCCCCTTTCTTTTCGAAATCCTAATTCCCTAATGTATACCTCTCGTTCCTCTCATATTTTTCACTCTCCAGTTTTCCAACCCACATTCCTCTAACCTTCTTTCCTTTTTATACTCTCACATGTGTGGGACCCACCAAATCAAGGATCTAATTGCCCTCCAATGTTTATGGCACTATTCCTCCTTTTTAAATTCGAGATCAGTGATGGGTCCCATCAGTCTGACCGTGTTGGGCTACTTTGTAACTTGAACCTGACACCAGTTTGGATCCTCGAATGTGTATTGGAGCCTAGTTGGGGCCCTAGGCTTAGCGCTGATTCTTCCACAACCCCCTTGTTCTTGGGCCGAGATCTGGCTTTCTACATGGACCACCCAATGTCCTCGGCCGACTTCCAAGACGGGCCTAACACATCCCCCTCACAAATAACTATGGAGTTTAAGTTAAAATGGCATCCTTTTCATCGTTTCCAATGTTTTGTTTCTTTTGTAGTCTGCTTTGTCTCTAAAGATAGACATCATTATATTTTTGTTCTGCCGAAAGCCCAAATAGCTTAAAAAGGAATGCCCAAATTGTACGTGGCAAAGGCTGGATCATAATTCATATGAAGGCTGGCCCCATCTGATAATCTGATCTAAATATTTCCTTAATTTTTTTTAATACATATTTTGGACCTTTGGGGTTTTGGTCCTAACTCATAAACCACCAACAAGCCCAACAAAACTCAGTAGACTCGACTCTTGTGACTTCTAACTTCAAAGCACAATACTTACTTAACAAAACACAAACTGAAGTGTGCTGTGCAGAAAATCCAAATGGGATTTGTTCCTGGTTTAACTTAATAGAACACAGAGACATGGTCCCCTTTTTCTCAGTTTGCATATGGTCACTACAACACAAAGAGAACCAGACGCTGACGACTCAGCTTCTCCCTATTATCCATCACAATCCCCAATACTACTGCCACTGGACCCCTAATCCCCGTGCCTAGCCCCTTCACAGTTCACACCAATCATTTCCTGTTGTTTCCACCCATTTTGCACGGTTGGAGACATATGGGGACTATTATTGGTTCACAGTTTGGACCATTCATCCTTACATTTGCAGCATGCATTCCACTTGGCAATTCACCATGTTACATCCACATGCTCTCTTTATCGGTGCCGTAACTGCCGTATCCATTTATAAATAGCATTAAAAAAAAAAATTACCTTAACAAATGTTAAGACAATTGTTAATAAATTATAACAGGAAAATTTTGATACAATTTTTATGAAAAATGTAATACACCATTAATAACATTTATTATTTTATCATTCTTTCAATAAAATATTTCTAAAAATAACTCTTAAAAGAAAACTACGAAAATGTTAATGGTTCTTTATGAATTAATAAAGTTTAGTGAATGAAAAATTTGTATAAATGATGAAAGGTACTGAAAATACGGCAAATATTACAAATAGAATTTAAAAAGTTAACTCTATTAACTTCACATCCTATAAAACTGGTTAAAAAATCTGACATATAAAGCAAATTTTTAACAGATACCTTACGTTGCTCGTCGACAAGCAAAAAACTAATCACTTATGGCAATCCCGAATTGGTCCCAACTTTGCACTTGGCCTAAACCCATATTGAAAACACACTAATTGTAGAGTGCTACAAGTAGCCTACATAGTTTCATGATTCTCATTTCTCAAAATTATTGCCGTCATGAGATATCAACAAATAGCATGTCATAAATGTTCATCAAACCAAATGGTGCAATAATTTTTCATGATCGTAATTTAAGCACAGTATTAAAAACGAGTTTGGCAAATAGTATCAAAAAAATTTAAAATGTTTAAGAGACATGGAAAAGACAAAAGAAACCGAAACTAAAGTACTCTGACTACACTGACATGGAAAGAAAGAAAATATGAAATATCTATGAGCAGTGTTAAGAATTACCAAAAGTCGCGCCGATTGCGTGTATTCAGTCTTCCTCCTCTCAATAAAGACCCTCCCCTCTCCCTAAATTTACTATTTTGCCCTTTCTTCCTTCCATTTTAAAACAAACGTCAATTCCATACGCTGAAGATTTGATTACACACACTCTTTTTTATATTTTTTAAAGTTTTGAGAGAAATATGGCAAAGTCTTCGACGCCCAACGCGACGTCGTTTCCGGCTATTAAACCTCAGGATTACACTCACAGTCCGGTACACTACGCTGTCGCTGTAGGCGATCATACCACTCTGTCCCGACTCGTCTCGACTCTGCCCAAGCTCGCCGACCCGACCCAGATCCACACCGAGTCCGACTCGCTCTCCCAGGAGAGACTTGCGGATCAAATCTCCGCCGTTGTGGACCGCCGCGACGTTCCTTACCGGGAGACTCCTCTCCACCTCTCCGTTCGCCTAAACGACGCCGTTTGCGCGCGGGCTTTAGCTCTCGCCGGAGCTGACGTGTCGCTTCAGAACTCTGCCGGTTGGAACCCGCTCCAGGAGGCTCTGGTTCGGCGGTGCTCCGACATTGCTCTCATTCTCCTCCGCCAGCACCACCGCTCCGCTTGGTCCAAGTGGCGCCGAAGGTTGCCACGTGTCATCGCCGTGCTCCGCCGTATGCGCGATTTCTACATGGAGATCTCTTTCCACTTCGAGAGCTCCGTCATTCCCTTCGTCGGAAAAATCGCTCCCTCCGACACGTACAAGATCTGGAAACGCGACGGTAATCTCCGAGCCGATACTTCCTTGGCCGGCTTCGACGGCCTGAAAATCCAGCGCGCCGATCAGAGCTTCCTCTTCCTCGGCGACGGCGACCAGAGCCACGACATTCCCTCCGGGACTCTCTTGGTCCTCAACCGCGACGATCGCAAAATCTTCGACGCTTTCGAGAACGCAGGCTCTCCGATGAGCGAGTCCGATATCGCCGGATTCTGCGCTCAGACGAGCGTGTACAGGCCGGGAATGGACGTCACAAAAGCCGAACTCGTCGGAAGAACGAACTGGCGCCGGCAAGAGAAAACCGAAAGCGTCGGCGAGTGGAAAGCTAGGGTTTACGAAATCCACAACGTCGTTTTCAGCTTCAGGTCACGGAAAGTCGCCGGCGGAGATTCTGACGTGGCAGGTAGCGAGCAAGTGCTTCCTCTAGAGCTAGACGAAGACGACGACGGTTTCTTAGTAGCCGAGAATCCGAGCTTCGGGTTTCCTTCTGCCGATCAGAGAAGACACAGTAGCTTCGTTAGAGAAGAGCGAGAGTGGGTAACGGTGCCAAGAAAAAGCGTCGACGTTGCGTCAGTAACGGCGCCACCGCGAAGGTCGGTTTCGACGGTGGCTCCGCCGCCACAAACCAAAGAGAAAGAGTACATTCGGAGTTTACGCCCGTCAGTTTGGTTAACGGAGCAGTTTCCGTTAAAAACGGAGGAATTGCTACCGTTACTCGACATTTTGGCGAACAAAGTGAAAGCCGTTAGGAGGATGAGAGAGTTGCTGACCACAAAGTTTCCTCCGGGGACATTTCCGGTGAAGGTAAGGGGCATTTTGGGAAATTGAAAAAAATCTTTAATGAGGGGTCCACTGAATTTGGTCTGTGGAGCCTTTGCTTTTGCTTTTGTTTTGGTTTCTTTTGATGGGCAAGGCAAGCAAACGGTCTTGGTTCTTGTGGGGATACAAAGATCTGACGTGGAACTTTTCAGATTTTGCCTTGATTTTGATCAGACGGTGATTGAGGCCTGTGGGCCATTGATCATCCGAGGTTTTTACTTTTTCCTTCAGACAGGGTTGGAGTTGTACTAATACATGGGACCCGAAATGTTTTAATGTCCCTACTTTGACAAAAAAGAAAAATCCAAAGTCTGACTTTGACCAATGACCATGATCTTGCCCTGCCATGTCATAGGACTCATTGTACTGATGTCGTGGCAAGCGCATGCTGGGCCCATTAACGGTTAAAGCAATATTTAATTTTTTGATTGTGATTAATCAGACGGTGACTGATGGTTTTTGTTTTTATGGGACAGGTGGCAATTCCGGTGGTCCCTACTGTGAGAGTGGTGATAACATTCACAAAGTTCGTTGAGCTTCAACCAATTGAACAGTTTTACACTCCATTTTCAAGTCCAAGACAGTTGCACCATGGAGGACGAGGAGGGTTGTCGGAGGAGGAGCACAAATCAGACACACATTATTCATCGTTACCGGCAGCGTCGTCGTCGTCCTCCTCATCGTCGATGCCGTCGTGGTTGAGGCGAAGCAGTAGCCAATCAGTATCGACGAGTAAGCAACAACAGCAACATCATCATAATCAGCAGCAGCAACGTAGTTGTTTGGGAGCGCAAGAGTCGGACCCTTTTGCTATTCCTAGTGGATATTCGTGGTCTAGCGTGGATGATAAGTCACGCAAAATGAAGAAATCTAAGTCCACTAGGAAATCCAAGTGAGATTGATTTGATTATTTGTGTCCCAAAAAAATGGCAAGAACAAATCTAGAGTGGGAAAGAAATTGTAACATCACATGGGGGGTTGGGTGTTGGGTGAGTTTGCGTGTGTTTAATGATTTGCTAGATAGAGAGAGAGAGCAGATATACCATTTAATTTTTAACCATTAGGCATTATGCTATGTTTATAGAAAAGATTTTAGGCAACATTTTGGGCCAAGAAATTGCAACCCGGTTGGTTCATTTAAAATGGTTGCTCCCAATTTTGTTCTTCTTTTTTTGTTTTCTAATATTATATGCTACATCTTATTTGGGTACTCTTTTTCTTATTGAGCTTGAAAACGATAGTAATAGTATTTATTTACTAACAATGGCCTCCACGGCCCAAGGAAGAGGGAAAGGGGCCCAGCCCAGCCCACAAAAGAATTACCCACTTCCCCAACTCATGAGCCAGCCCTGTTATTATTTCTGCTAGCCCAACAAAAATTACATACATTGAACTTATTAGATTCCATACAGAAAATGCCTTCAAAAATTCAGTTTGCAAATTTTTGTTTTTGATTGAAATCCAGCTTGCAATTTTACCATTACTCAGGATAGCTTCATATATAACTTTTACAGTCCCCTTCAATGGTTACCAACTTACCATGCTAAGGTCAACAGCAACCTGAAGATTCCCTCGTCAAAGTCCTCATATGTTAATGTTAAGTCTAAGTATTGAGTCTTGTATATCGACTTTGGTAGATGTTTCTGTAATGCCTTACAAAAAGTACATTACAAAATGTAATTGTTAAAGAGAATAAATAAAAATATAAGATTGAAAGATTTCGACATAAAAGGACAAGACAATTTTGAAAGTTAGAGCTTTCTTTAATCCTTGACTTTGTGTTGGCTTGTCTACAAGAAGTTTCCTTCTTTAATTCATATAATTTTTTTTAAAAGACCTAGGCAATGTTAAAATATAGAATTCAAAAGTAGTTGCCATGTGTCTTGTAACTCAATTGGTATTTTTTGGTATTTCAATGGAGATATAAAATATTCAAATCCTCCTACCCTCATCTATCAATGTATCAAAAAAAAAAAAAAAGTTCGAATCAGATAAATTTTCTAAATCATTTACATCTACACCAAGCATGAAATTGTAGGATCCTCAAGCATCATGTGACACCCCTGATGAAAATGAAATTCAACGTTAGGTCATATTAACTTTCAGATGAAGACAAAATATAGCAATCATGCAATACAATCCAACCTGAAAACATAAGTTCTTTCATTTTCCATTTGGTTTTCCATCTATTCATTTGGATAATGCTTACTAGACTGTCAAGCACTTGGCAGTTGGCACAATTTTGATTATTGGCTGATGAATGATGAGACAATGGAGCTACTAGCATAGGCAAATCAATGTGCTTCTTCCACTATGCATGTGCTGCATCAATTTCATGAATAAATTCTTGCCTTCCTGTCATAACCTAAATTATTTGAATTTAGTTTAGTGATAGAATAAGACTTTCTAGATAGATTAGTTTTTCTATTTATTTGTATTCAAATTAATTCCTATGTTTTAGGATATGATTGGTACCTATGTTTTAGGATTTGTTAATAAAGTTATCTCATCCTAGGCAAATTATATACGTTGAATGCATTAATAAGAATTAAACAAAAATTAACCAAAAATATCTATTTCCTCCCTCAAGTTTAGGAGATTAGTCATCTCAAATTGACTATATTATCTTGGGAAATGATATCTCTATTATCTTTTATGACTAGGTTCACAACACTTTGCCTACAATAGACAAGTAAAAAACCAAGTTTAAGTTGCTATAATGACTTGCAGATAAATTGTGCCACTATTATTATTTTAAAAGTACAATATAATTTGAACATATGACATCTATTTAATAATAATTGTATTTACGATTAAATCAAGACACCAATTAACTTATTATTAATGCACGTGAGATTTAATTATAGATTTTTTATTGGACGACAAGAGACTCTATAAGATATATTATGTCGTAGTTATCTTGTGTCACTTCAATTCCACCAACCAAATTGACCGAGCTATACCTAAAAAATGGGTCATCAACCTGACCCAGGTCTAGCTCAAATCCTCATATCTGATAAGTTGGTGCGACGTGCAAACTCACAGTCAGTTCCAACTTACTCCAATTATTTAGTGTTGATGAGGATGATAAACATATCGGGCTACTACTCTACTTTAATATAAGTAGAAGATGCTATATTTGATTAAGAAGGAGAGTTGAAAGAATTTGGTAATAAAGAAAAAAAGATGCCAAAACAAAGCTTGCTTCACTAGATGGAAACTAGAATTATTGAGTTGTCATGTCCTTTTTTTAAAGTGTAAATTGGGGGTAAAGAATAGTCCCCACCGACATGTTACCCTTTGTTTATCCAGCTTAAAGAAAGCTCTTTCAAACACATATTATTCTCAATTAACTTCCATAGTTTCTCAAACTGGTTCCCAGCTAACCACATTTACAAGGTACCCTCTTCTCTCTCTCTTTCTCTATCTCTATCTCTTCTTCCTTTTGTGATTGAATGAGCTATTATGAATTGCTGTTTGAGAAGTTTAATCCATTGTGTTTTCTGGGTTTGGTAGATTGTGAAAGTTAGGTGTGTGTATTGTTTAGATCTTTTTTTCTCTCACTCAATGGGGATGTGATCCATGCTTTTGAGTTTTGATATGCTTATGTTTATTAGATCCATTTTCTTTTTATCACCTCCAAAGATCTTAAAGAAGAAGAAATCTTCTCCACTGTATGGCTGCTTCATCTGCTTTTTCAGTTATTTCTCTTGAAAAATCATCTTAGGCTGAAAATTGCAGACCAATCTGGTCAATTACTATGAGAATATAGGAGAAATGAAACCTTTTAATCTTATAATGTCTTGAAAATGGAGTAGCAGTTCAAAATTCTCAACTTTTTTTTCATTTTTCACAACATTAGAGACTTGGTGTTTCTAGAAAAAGCACAGAGAAATAACCCCACTTATAGCTCTGATTTCCTCATAAGCTTCAGCTTTGTTTCTTTGATGTATGTACATTTGTTAATTGGTTGATGATTTTGGGTTCAGAAACTAGGTTTGCCTAAGTACACAAGAAAATATGGCTGCAGAAGCACCAAGCTGGGCAGATCAATGGGGTGCTGGAGGAATAGGTGCCATGGGGGAAGAAGACAACAGTAATACCCAAAAAGAAAGCGGCAATAACAAGAAGGGCAATGCAAAAGGTGGGCTTGACAAAGCCAAAGCAACTGCAATGGTGGGAGCACAAAAGATTAAGAGCGGGGCATCTGCTGGCATCAAATGGGTCAAGAATCAATGTCAGAAAAAAAGCACTTCCTCTTCTAAATGAACATGCAGATTGTTTAATTTCCATTTTATTAAAAAGCAGAATCAACGGAATGTTTGCAGTTTGTACTACTGTTGAATTTGAATGCAGACCATGGTTTTATGGAGTCAGATGTACAGGCCACTAAGATTTTATTATATTTTCCTTTGTACTAGTCAGAAACACAGTCACATACATAATACATTTGCAACAAGTAGGTTAAAAACAATAAAATAATATAAAAGGTTTTAAACCCAAGAACAAGCTGTCTATTGTGAGGATAAAGGTATCTCATGGAACAAGCTGTCTATCGCGAGGACAAGGTATCTCATGGAACAGCTCCATCTTCTCCCACATGCTGGGAGAAAGTGACTACATAATACCATTTTCATAAGATAATTTTCTACCTATTGCACTAGGATGAAGTAGATACTACTCTAAATGATTTTAAATTTCCATTGCTCTTTTAAGTAAAATAAGTAGAAACAACTTTTTTTCTGAACAATCACGAGCCAATAATGCCTGTGCTACCAATGCATATTTGAAATTGCATGTAGGGTAGCCATGTATCTTTTGACACTAAGATACTACTTCGTAAAAATTTTGCTTTCCTCGTGAGGACCCACTGGTTTTAGCACTCTTACAAACCATTGACCCACATAATTTGTGAGTAATCATGTGCACAATATTAACAATAATTGATAAAGGAAAAAAAATATCATTCTAGGATTTCTCTAGATTTTGAGTGAGAAAAAGGGAAGGCAATACTAATTGGGACTATAGTATCCAATTCCAACCTTCTCCTGACGGAGGAAGAAGCATCAATAACATCTATAAAACAGTTGAAAAATCACTGAGTACTTGATTCCATAGATTCAAATTCCATTGTAAAGACACCATTTAAGTTCAAACCGCTTCCAACATAAACTAATCCAGATTTAACTACAATTTTTTGATAAGGTAAGGCATTGACTTGAGAGAGACTTCTGAGAATTTACACCATCCAAATTTTATATACACAAACTAGTATTGGGATCCGAAGGTGTTCTCTCCACTGTAAGTCATGTAAAGAAATCCATCTTCATCCTTGTTTTCCTCGTAGATCGCAGACATCAAGGATGCTGTAACAACAAATCAGATATTATAAAAACAACCACAGGAATATTACATATATCTTGGTTTTTAATAAATATACCAGTTAGCTACTCACCAGTAGGAGGTAAGGTGTTTTTCACAAAGACAAAAATAGCCTTCTCAGCACCAAGCTTAATCCTTTTCCGGACAACATAAACAAACTGCCCAACAGTTAAATCAGCTGGAACAAGGTATCTGCAGCAATAACAGATAAGTGAGGATCACTCCATGCATAAAGTGAAGTTGACACTTGACAAGGCCCTCCAATCCAAAGGAAAATTGAATTCTTACATATTAACACAAATGAAGAAACTTCAATTAACTATTGCAAAACTAACAATTTGTCCAAGCATATTATTTCAAAGAAACTAATTTAATGCCTCAATCCAGAGTAACTTAATACTAACACCACCACCAATGGTAAGTACCACTTTGCTGCGACAAAGCATTGACACAAACTCAGAAGGGTGCAAACATAATTTGTGTCACATTGTCTCAGCATCTGCTGGCACTACCACCATAACCATTACTGCCAATGTCACCCAGCACTAAGAATTCCACCACCCTAGATCACCATTACTGCTAAATGGCCATTCTGTAAGACATTTTTTACCACCTAACAATTTTCATCACTACCACAACTATAAAAGACCATTTCCACCTGTATGAAGTCAAGATCAAATCTGTCACCTTCCAAAGTCTTGCCACGTTCACTTTCATACACCACAACATTAATTTCATTCAAATTCCAAACAATAAATAAATAAATAAAGGAAGAAACTTCCAGCACATATGATTGGCTAGCCAGAATTTACAGATTGAACATCAAAACACTACTGAAGGAACAAGGAATTACATAAGGATGGTCAGTATTGGATTTGCATCACAACAAAAACATATTAAAATACAAGAGAAGGGAAGATGCAACTAACTTCTTCTTATCAATGTCAGGGATGTCGCTTCTTTCAGCCTTCTCCACAATCACCTGCACAGAATAGTCAGTTTGAACGATAATTACACGGAAACACATGCATTCAAAGTAAATTGTCTTCATCCACAGTAACTCTTACAGGTACTCTATCTGGGTATTTCTCTCGGATGCGACCAGACTCTGCCATCCTCCTTTCTGAGAGGTCAAAAACCAAAAACTTTAGACCAAAATAGTCCAACACATACACATGATACAACAATTCACAAAACTCACCCAAGAAAACCCACCACCTAACATCCATTAAAAGATCAAATTCTACAAAACTCACCCCAAAATCCTGAAAATTATATCGCAGAGAATGAAACCCGAACTCCATCAATAACCACCATCCAATCAACTACCCATCCTCTTCAATTCCATCAACCCAAATTAGGAATTTATTTTTCTTGCTAAATAGAAAAACATCATTAAACATGGTCAAATCATACAAATTCCTTCATCACCAATCCCATACATATTACCAAAACTCAAAACAACAAAATTTCCCCAAAAAATATAAATAAAAAATCAACAATTCACAAAACCCATCACAGAAAAAAACATGGGCATCACAAAAAATCAAAACTTTCTTATTTTTTATATAGAAAAAAGAAAACTAACCCAACGGATGTTCGAGCTTGAACGAGTTTTTGGCCATGGCTAAACCTTCACTGCGATCACGACCTGCGAAAACCAAACAACGAAACATTACAAAAAAACCCACAAACCCTCTCTAACCCACAAACCCAAATAACCAGACAGCGTGTACATAAGATTAAAGAAAACCAAAAAAAAAAAGGGGGTTAGGAATTGAACATACTGAACACGGAAAAGAGGGATCGAAAACGATTATTGAGGGTTTTTGGAAACGGAAAGATTGAATGATTGATTTGGTTTTTATATATTAGAAGAAAGGAAAAAACAGAAACAAGATAACGAGTCACAATCAAAAACAGAAAGAGAGAGAATTTAAAGGATTTTGTTTGCGTTTTGGATAGGAAGAAGAAACTTACTATGATTTTGGTTTTTCGTTTACAACACGGAACCTTTTAGTTTTAGTTTTAGTTTTATGCTTTTGTTTTGTTTGTTTTATTTTTTTTTTATGTTTGGGCTTTGTATTTGCCTGTTGCGCAAGCAAACTGTGTTTGTTACTGAATATGGTGTGGTGTCTTGTGAAACGGTGGCGTTTTGGGGGTGATTGGGATTGGATGCGATATTGTTGGAGACTTGGAGGAAGTCTTGTGGGTTTGGGTTGGCTATATTTTCGGTTTGCTTTAGGATTAATATGATGGGGGGTAAATTAACAATTTGATTGGTTCACACTCCATTTTGAGAGAATTATATCAATTTATATATCCTATTGTCTAAATTAAGAGTTTAATTATATGAAAATTGTGATGTTTTTTATTGTAACGAATGAGGATAATTTCGTAATTACATTAAATTTTTGTTGCAATTAACAACCAATGGTCTATTTGGGATCTCCTTATTTTGCTAAAACTGAAAAAATTTTACTGAAATTACTGAGATAAAGGTAAAAATTAGTTGATATAATACAGTAGGACCCATGAATAATAACAAAAATAAGCTGAATAGTAAAATAAGCTGGCAAAAATAATTTTTGCCAAACACACACTTAGTGTATGTTTGGATTGCACTGAAAATAGAGGACTTGCTCGTCTATGTTTTTTGTGTGGGTCCCATGCACTGTTCATGGAACCCACAAGTACGAAATTAAGCAAAAATTAAGTTAAAATTGGGTCTCACGATGCTATTCATATATTTAAAAATTATTTTGCTACAGTATTTTTAGTTTTCAGCAATAAACGATATCCAAATAGACCCTTAGTGTAAGGAGCATAGTGATACAATTCTTTCAAATTGGGATGTTAATCAAGCAAATTAATGGTTTGGGAAAACATTGTAATGGGGTAAAAGTTTAAGTTGATAAATCCTTCCAAAAAAAGAAAAGATCTGGTAAATTAACAATTTGTTTGATTGACACTCCATTTTGAGAGAATTATGTCAATATATATATATATATATATATATCCTTGTAGGGTCTTGATTTTCGGACTAGGTCCATGGACGGATGGGATCTAGGCCCAGCGGACCCATTACAATGAATTTGTAGAGAGTTGGTCCAAGAGCTTGGCTTTGATGGGGCAACGGTTTGTGCAGAGGTTAAGGATGATTGAGTAGGAGCTAAGGACACAAAGCTGGACGGCCTCACGATCCGAGGGAAAGAACTCCTCGTCCGAGGATATGAATTCTCATCTGGTCTGACTCATTAGGAGCATGATGGAGGGATCTATACCCCTCTCCCCAGACAGCCCAAAACACCCCCCCTCTCTTGTGGAAGATCTCTTACGTTATATATCTCTTTCTAGCTCATCCTAGTCCTACACTTGTTAGTCATCCATACCTATACTTGAGTGCACGTCCCATCAGCCACTCCTCCTGGCGCTCTGTGAGCTGTTGTGACCCTGATAGCACTGTCCAGGGGTCACGTCCACATAAATGGGGCTACGATGTTAGCTGTGGGTATTTAATGCGGAGGTGACAGCCTCTCTTGGAGTTGCTTCTTTACCATGCTCCTATGGCTAGCCCCCTGCGCTCGGGCTTTCCCTTGGGATGCTCGAGGAGACTGCCCTCGATGGCGTGGCGCTTTTCCCCCTCCGTGATCTCGGTTTGCCGAGGACTGTGTTATCCTTGGCAGTATATCCTGACAGTCTGGACTTTCTTTGTCCTTTCTCGGACATTTCTTCCTCCTCAGCATGGGCCATGGGCTTGATATGAATGGGTCGGGGTCTTCAGATCCTTTGGCCCCACAATAGCTCCTCAAAATCCTGCTGTCCAACTCTTCGGGGGGGGAGGAGGATTTTGATGCTCTCGGGCCTGTGTCATGGCCGGTCGAGTGTTGTTCCCCTGCAAGCACCAGGGCCTCTTCGCTTGCCCAAGGCATGCTCCTGGCGTTTCGGTGTACGAGGTGCGCTGTTATTAATACTTTTATGGGATAACGCGGATCGCTTCGGTATACGGGATGTGTATTCAATGGCGCCTTTATGAAGCGGCACGGACTTAGCGGTTGAGGGTTCCCTTAGAAATTGGGCGGGATTTATTTTGCTTGGAATTCCCTCTTTAAACTTTGTGCACGGTAAGTCCCCCCAGATTTTGCCTTCTATATAAGGCGCCCTAGGAGCACCGTTCTTTTACATCTACGAGCCTTTGAATCCTGCAGGAGTTCTAAGTTTTTCCACTTTCATGAACCAAGAATGCCGCCTGAATTATGGGCGTTGCAGCTGAGGCAAAGGAAGCAGAGGTCAAAGATCTTCCTATTCTTCAACCAGACAATAAAGAGAACTCTCCTCCTTCGACCAAGAACCATAGCTGGCGCAGATCGCGTCAGGTCCTTGATGAGCCTCCAAACGCTAATCAAGAATATGCAGGAGTTGGCCAAAGAGGAAGGGGAAGAAAGTGAAGCGAAATTGAGGGAAGCAATTTGAGATATTAGAGGGGGCCACCTCCACCATTGCAAGCAGCTGGCGAGACTTCTGGAGGACAACTTTTTAGGGGTATAGATATTAGCTTCTAGATAAGAGTTCGCTCCAGGGTGGCCTCAGCAGGTGAAAACCAATTCAGGCGCTTCCGCCTCTTCCTCTTCCTCATCGCCTGTGCCAAGCGTACGGGCTCAATTGCTGCTAGAACAAGACTGTGAATCTACCATCTCCATCGGCCTTCTCCCTTTTATAGCTAGCTTTGAAGCAAGCTTGCCTCGGCTGTTCTGTAGTTAGCTTTAAAACAAACCTTCTTCGGCTGTTCTGTAGTTAACTTTAAAACAAACCTTTCTCGGCTGTTCTGTATATGATGTATCATTATTTTATTTAATAAAAAGGATTTGCGATTTTTACTTTGTGAAATTTTCTTTGTTTGTTGTTTTTTTTTTTTAAATGTGTTGCCCCTACCTTTTTTAGGACCTAAGACTGTTGCCATTGTAGGCAACGAAATGTCGGCATCATGACTTTAACACGGCCTGTGATAGCGCCCAACTGCCAATTTTAAATAGTTTAACTGTGTAGGAACAACCGAGCATATAATGATGTGTTTCATGTCGCAAACCGTGCTACCGTTAGAGAATGCTAGTTTTAAAACAAATGATCCGAGGAGGCCATGGTGCGTCATGGTTCTATCCGACACTTATAAGGACATCAGAGTGTCTATTTTTCCCAAGTGTCTAGTCCAAGGACCCAGGCGTAGCTAAGGCTTTACTTAATGCTTAGCAGAAAGTCCAAGGGACCTAACACACCTAAGACTCTTTTTTTTTTTTTTTTTTTTAAATGGGTAGCAAAAAGTGTTAAGCCTTTAGTGCAGATTTCCTCATGGGTCTGTAGTTCGAGGACCATGCAAGACCCTGGTTCTGTCTAACACTCAGATAATTGTCAAAAGTTATTAGTTTTTCCATAGGTTTGAATCCGAAGACCATGCAAGACCCTAGTTATGTCTAACACTCAGATAGTTGTCAAGAGTTATTAGTTTTCCCATAGGTTTGAGTCTGAGGACCATGCAAGACCTTGGTTCTGTCTAACACTCAGATAGTTGTCAAAAGTTATTAGTTTTCCCATAGGTTTGAGTCTGAGGACCATGCAAGACCCTGGTTCTGTCTAACACTTAGATACTTATGAAAAGTTATTAGTTTTCCCATAGGTTTGAGTCCGAGGAACGTGCAAGACCTTGGTTCTGTCTAACACTTAGATACTTGTCAAGAGTTATTAGTTTTCCCATAGGTTTGAGTCCGAGGAACACGCAAGACCCTGGCTTTGTCTTCTGAGGACCCGTTGTTGCTAAGGCCCCATTCAACTGCTCCAGTGGGTTAGAAGATATCCATACATACCTTCCAGAACTAGTCCCACGGCAGAGCCCCCGTGAATCGCTCCGTGTGGCTCCCCTTTCCCTCAATCGGGGCCTAGCAGGGCCGGCCACTAGGCTCGCGGGGGTCTGACCCCTGATGGGGGGCACAGGTCAGACACATGATGCCAGAGGCCCCTAGAGCTGTGAACCATCTGGCAGTTCTGTCCATATGGTACAGTAGACTGGCCACCATAACCTCTCATAAGGGGCTATTGCTGGTAAGGACTTGATCCTACCTTAACAAACCGTTGCACTCATCATCGCACAAACAACTTCCCACAGACGGCGCCAATTGTAGGGTCTCAATTTTCGGACTGGCCCCATGGACGGATGGGATCTAGGCCCAGCGGACCCATTACAATGAATTTGTAGAGAGTGGGTCCAAGAGCTGGGCTTTGATGGGGCAACGGTTCGTGCAGAAGTTAGGGATGATCAAGTAGGAGCTAAGGATACAGAGCTGGACGACCTCATAATCCGAGGGAAAGAACTCCTCGTCTGAGGATATGAATTCCCATCTGGTCTGACTCACCAGGAGCACGATGGAGGGATCTGTACCCCTCTCCCCAGGGAGCCCAAAAACCCCTCCCCCCTTTCTTGTGGAAGATCTCTTATGTTATATATCTCTTTCTAGCCCATCATAGTCCTATACTTATTAGTCATCCATGCCCATACTTGAGTGCACGTCCCATCAGCCACTCCTCCTGGCGCTCTGTGAGCTGTTGTGACCCTAATAGTACTGTCCAGGGGTCGCGTCCACATAAATGGGGCTAGGATGTTAGCTGTGGGTATATAATGTGGAGGTGACAGCCTCTCCTGGAGTTGTTTCTCTACCATGCTCCTATGACTAGCCCCCTGCACTTGGGCTTTCCCTTGGGATGCTTGAGGAGACTGCCCTCGATGGCGTGGCGTTTTTCCTCCTCCGAGATCTCGGTTTACCGAGGACTGGGTTATCCTCGGCAGTATATCCTGACAGTCTGGACTTTCTTTGTCCTTTCTCGGACATTTCTTCCTCCTCGGCATGGGCCATGGGCTTGATATGAAATGGGCCGGGGTTCCCAGATCCTTTGGCCCCACAATCCTAGTGTCTAAATTAAGAGTTAAAATTATATGAAAATTTTGATTTTTTTTTTTATTGTAACCGACGAGGATAATTTTGTAATAATTCAAAAAAATTTCATTTCATTTAACAACCAATTTAGAGTGCAAGGAGCATATTGATACAATTCTTTCAAATTGGGTTGTTAATCAAGCAAATTGATAGTTTGGGAGGACATTGTAAATGGGGTAAAACCGTAAAAGTTTAAGATGGAAAAATATAATATCCCCGTGATGATTTGAGAGAATATAGGTTAAAGAGGGTTCATTTCATGGTGAAAGATTTTTTTTAAAAATATTTTTTCAATGAATAGTTAAAATGTAATTCACTTAAAAAAAAAAAAAATTGGGATTACTTTTAAATCGGTCTCTAGATTTTCAAAACTTATAATTTATATCATTGACTATTACAACAAGTTAATATATCACATATAATATAATCTCTTAAATTTTCTCTATTAACCTACCTAAAAATGACATTGCTTTTCTATTTTTCTTTACAAAATGATGTCATTTTTGTGTGGGTTAATGACAAGATTCTAATGAATATTAAAGGAAGTGGCACATTGATATATCTATATCTATATCTATATATTACTAAAAGCTGAAACATAGTATTTAATGTTGCTACGCTCACGCTGAGCCATATCAGTAGTCACGTCATCATTTTTTGTTTCCAATTTTTAGTATATATTTTTTTTAAACATTTTATCATTTAAGGTGATTTAAAAACTCCATTATTTAAAAATTAAAATATCTTTTAACCATTATTTTTATTATTAATTTTCCAAAACTCTCCCTCCCTTTTACTTCTTCATCTTCCCACTACTTTCTACCTTAATATCATTCTTTCTCTACCTTTTTATCTTCCTTTATTTTGACTCTTCTTATTCTCAACATCTTACTATAAATTTGACATTTTCTTTTTCATTCTATGCATAGTTTTCTCACATGAAAAATGTTACTTCTCTCTCTCTCTCTCTCTCTCTCTCTCTCTCTCTCAATTTGTTTTTCATTTTTTGTTTGATTTTTTTTATTTTTATTGCATCAATTCTTTAGGTTGATGAATTTTTGTGTTAATTAGAATTCTACTTTGGGTTAATGTAATTTAGTTTTGTGTTTTAAGTTGTTATCTTTTATATTCTCTTTGATGAAATATTATCCTATTGCATTATACATATAATATAATAGTATATAATAATATAATGTTATTATATTACATAGAATGACTTGGATAATTTGATGTTTATTACTATATATTTTATTTTTACTCTTTTTTCCTCTCATCTTATTTTATTTAACATTTAAATCCAATCACATCCTCCATACTATTAATTTATGCAACACAAATCAAGAAAATGGCTAAACACAAACTTGCCTTCATTTACCATACATTGGAGGAATCAATATATTTGTGTGATAAAGGGTCATATAATTTATAATTTAGATAGCACACTTTGAATGTGTCTAGACCCATAGATTGAGTAATTTGTAGACTTAAAAGGCTATTGAGAATGAAATTTTTGAATCAAGTCTAAAAAAATATGAACTACTATATATCATTTAGATAAAAACTTTTATCATAGATACATTAATATTTTTTTGCCACAAATTTAAATCACGCAAACTTAATAATTTTATATTATGTGTTAGCATTGTCTCTACTTCTTCTTCTTCTTCTCAAAAATATTATGTATCATCTTTAAAGGATGCCAACAATATTGATCTTATGGGAAAAGTTACATAAAATATTGAGGAAAAAACGTTTTATTTTACAATCTACTAAAAATGTTTTTTAAATATTTAAATCTTTCTATTTTTCATATTATTGACGTGTTTTACAATTACCACATGTGTTAACTTAAGTCTTAATATTCTTGAGTTGTTTCAGCAAAAAAAAAAAAAAAAAAAAAAAGGTTGTCACAAAAGAGGAGTTCATGTGAAGTTTTTTGCAAAATGAAATATCTGTTTTGTAAAGTCACCAAACTTGATAATTTGCAAATGATGGAACCACTTGCAACAATATTTGCATATTTATATAGTTCCAACTAAAGCAATTGTGTATACTTTTAGTCTTCCAAAAACACACATCTACAAGTGGTTAAACGTTCATCTTAGGTAGTTTTAACTTTTCATATAATTTTACCTTTACATATTCATCTATTTTAATTTAGATTTTTTTTTTAAAAAAAAAACTTTAATTTAGATATTTATAAGTAAACAATGAAATAATGATTCATGAATAATCAAAAAAAAAAATTTATCTATTATCTTGTGCGGTTGTAACTTTACATATAATTTTGTATTTATATATTCAACTACTTTAATTTAGATGTTTATAACTTAATAATGAAATCTATACACAAGGTAATTAAAACAATCATATTTCTACAATTCAAAAAGTCACAATTTTCTTTTTTCAAAAAAAGGCCTTTTACATTTCCTTGGAATTATTTTTAAAATTTTTTTTTATAAAACCTTTGACATACCACTAATCTAACCACTTCATACATTAAAAAAATTTAAGGTTCATTATTACTTCCGTTAATATATTATAGATATCTTAATTGATTGAGACCAAACTAGAAAAATACCTTTCATATTTCCTTGAAAATTCAGAAGAAAAAAAAAAAAAAAAACCCTTTGACATACCACTAATGTAACTACATCTATAACCATTTAAGCTATCCATGATATCTATTTCTTATTGATAACCATAAAATTTACAACTAGCAAGGGAACATACAAAGTAATACAGAATAAATGAAGGAAGAAAAAAAGAAATGAAATCAAACATCTATTAATAACCGTTATTTGGAAAATAAAAATGTGGTCAAGAGGAGTAAGAAATAAAATAGAGATGGCTATACAGAGGACATTGAAAACTTTATAATGCAATAAAATCAACAATTAAATATAATAATACAAAATTTAAACTTAAAACTAATCAAACTCTAACTAGAGAAATTATATATATATATATATATATATATATATATATATATATATATATATATATATATATAATCATAATCTTCATACACCATGACTTAAAAAAAATTTAATGAATAGTTCTACCTCTTATTTAATGTCTATATTATGCAAATCATCAACCAATAAATATATGATGATGGTAAAAAATGCTATAGATAAGATTATGAAAATTTTGATAAAACTATTTAAAAAAAAAAAAAACTCTTTATAAACTCTAAGGACTAAAATAGTATTTTATTTTGAAAATTATCACGTGTAATGCGCGGGTCTACGAGTAGTTGTAATAATAGTCAAGAGTATAAATTATAAGTTTTCATAATTAAGGGACCAACATAAAAGCAACCTGAATTTTAGCACTTATGAATTAATTTGGTATCAAGTTTTTAAAATCATATAAGGAACGATTTTTAAAAAAAAAAAAAATTATGAAATTGATTATTTTCATGTCAAAAATAAACTAGTCCCTAACTCATCAATACATGAGAAAGTTTGAAAAAAATTATAATTATCATCAAAATTTTTTTTTTTGGATGAATAATAAAGTTATCATCATAAGTTGACAACTCACGTTTGTCCATATGATTGTTGAATTTTCAATGAAAGGAAAACACAATTGTGTACTTCATAGACAGATGAATTTGGTGAAATCGAATGTATTCTGACAAATGCTATTTTGGTGGCAACTAACAAAAATTGCTCTGAAATTAACAGTCCTCAATCAAAAACTTTAGACTGATAAAACAAAATAAATTAGCTTTCAGAATTTCTTATTGCAATATAAACAAAAACTAAACCCCTTAGATATTGATTAGGTGAAAAAGAATGGTATTGGACCAAGTTGTTATTGAAAAACAAAAAACAAAAAACAAAAAAAAATTATAAAATTTTCCTGAGACTGGCCTTATGGACCAAGTACTCCTGGCGATTGGTCTGAACTTCTGAATTACCTTCCAGAGTGCCCCACAAAAGGATGCAATCACATGCTACAGATCAGTGAGACAGTGGATTTTGGAGGGACCAAGCGTGCAATCCTTGCCTCATAGGCCATCCCCATAGAAGAGCCTGCTTGTTTAAATTTCTAATTTTTACCTTCTTAAATCTAGTAAATATCCATGACCTTTTACAGTTCCAATCTTTTTTCAAGTTATATATATTTTTTTATTCCAAATTTTTTTACAGGTACAATACTATTTAGAAGTATGATGTCGGTTTCTTGAATCTGAGCAAAATAGCAATATGGATAAGAGAGAATCTGAGTCAAATTAATCAGAACTATCTAATTTATTTTTTAAGATAAATAATAAGTCAATAATAAATTTTAGTTTATCTCAAATGAACTTGTACATATAGGTCCCAAAAAAAAAAAAAAAAAAAAAAAAAAAAAAAAACCATATAAGGATGATTTATATATATATTTGGTGCCAATTATTGAAACATCTATGTGAGCTACTAAAACCTATAGAAGTTTTAAAACTCATTGATCTCTCACTATAACCCAAGTACCTCATCCTAGCTAGTCTTCTTGTTCAACAATGAAACTTAATTATCGTTTCAGAAGAATCACTTGTCTTTTTTCTTATGTGCCTTAAGACTTCCAATCTCCTTATAACACCTGCAAATCAATGGTAAGAGCATATATTAAACCT